>JAPMLY010002008.1:0-12500 GCA_026401115.1 Tetraselmis chui
GTATACACGAGTGTGTCTATATATGTGTGTACGTATATGTGTGTGTGTCTGTGAGTATGTGTGTATATGTATACATGAGTGTGCCTATCTGTGTTTTTAAGTGCCTTTGTGTTTGTATGTGTGTGTGTGTGTGTGTGCTTATGTGTGTATGTGCCTGTGAGTGTGTATACTTGAATGTATGCATGTCTATATATGTAAGGGTGTATAAGTGTGTGTGTGCGTGTGTGCCTGTCAGTTTGCATGTGCGCATGTATGCATCAGAGTAAGTAGCGGCGAAATGCGGTAAGTCTTCGGCTCTGTGACATGCTGTGATCCCTTTCTGTACTGGTGCAGCTGTCTTCTTTCATTTATTGTGTTTTTATATTTTGTGTAAGTTTTGGAATGGGTTGGTATAGCACTGGGCCTCTTCCAGGGCTTCCAGGTTTGGGGTTTTTGGATCCATTGCCTGGTTTTAGTTCGGGATTTCTAGGTTTGGGTTTTTTGGATCCATTGCTTGGTTTAGTTCGCCTCATTCATTTGGGTGCGTTCTTCATAAGTTGCAGTTTTATTGGGCTAGATTTTTATGTTACCCTACGCAGCGCTTTTTCTTCTCTTGTGTTTCTGCTGCTCTGCATTGTTGTTATCATGTTGCATGTTAATTTACATTTTTTCCGTGTCGGTGTTGCATATGTGCATTTACCTGTCCGCGTTTTTTGTTGCTCTTACTATATTGGGGGGGGGGGGGGGGGGGGGGGGGGGGGGAGGGGGGGGGGGCATGAGGATGTGATGGCGGCGAGGGAGCTGTTTTTTTCGTTCGTTTGCTGTGGGAGCTGATTGTTGGGATGGCGCATGTGTGGCAACAGAGGAAATACTGCACGGATAGTATGACGGAGCCGGAAATCAAGCGACTGGTGAACGCCATTGAGCCGCGTGACGACGGGCTGATAAATTTTGAGGAGAAAATTAATTTGTTTGTTCCCAAATAGACTACAGCAAATGAATAATGTATTAGTGAGGTCAGGCGAAACAGTGTCGCAGCAAACAGATACTAGGTGAGCCATAGTAGGGGTGTCACCTTTTATAAAGGTAAGGTGGTGTATATTACAGCAACATTGACTGGCAAATTGTCAATAATTGCCGAGGTAATGTTTTTAGATTGTACGACCAAAAACCATATTTTGCATATCCTCTCCCCACGCAGGCTACGCTCGCATGCTGTTTGAAAAATATCCTCATGCTCGGTTGGCGTCGGACCATATATCTCCTTGTCAATTGTGAGGAGAGACACGAATACGCAGGTGTGTGTGTGTGTGTGTGTGCGTGTGTGTGTGCGCGTGTGTGTGTGTGTGTGTGTGTGTGTGAGAGTGTGTATGTTTGAAATAGCATGCAGGATTGAGTGTGTGTATTTGTGGGTGTGTGGTGGGAGGAAGGGCTGTGTGCGCGCGTGCGTATGCGTGCAAGTGAATACTTGTGACAGTGCGCGCGCGCGCGTGTGTGTGTGTGTGTGTGGGGGTTTGGGGGGGGGGTTGCTTTTGTGGGTATGTGTGAGTGAGAGAGGACGGACGGTGGCTGGAGTATTGTCTTTGGTTGGGACGATGGCGGATCAGCGGGTGATCATAGGTTTGCAAATGCTATAGACAGTATCAAGCGACATACGAGTTCGAGCGAAGCAATGTACAAAAGGCGACAGTCACCCTTTCGACTCGACGCGGCCGTATCCTTGCATCTATAAAGGCCGCAGTTAGAGCTGCACAAAGACATTTTTCAGACCTGAATAGTTATCAATGACTCATCCGTCTTGGCGTTCCGCTATAACGGCCAAACATCTATCGTTTCGCGCTAGATAAGCAATGAGTCAAGCAGCTCCGGACACCGTCGGCGGACCATCTCCGGAAGCGAAACACAAGATGTCTCCGCAACGTCCTCTACTTCGTCATCCACACCTGTGTCATTCTCTTCGGCGACAAAATTCAGCGGCAGCCGCTGTACGTTGCTCGTCTTCTTTCTTAAGAGCTCAAGCGACGGCCCTTCTTCCTGGCGGGCGTCGTCTAGCTCCGCTGAAAACATTATGTCATCACGACTTCCACCCATTCTGTCGCCGCCGCCGCACCCTCCCCCTACAACATCACTCTCGTCGTCAAGCCCCGTCGAGAGCTCGAACTCGATAGTATCGGAGTCATCACTGTCGCTGGCGACGACTTCATGGGGGTAGTAGTCAGCTCGAAGTGGCTGCTGCAGTTGCTGGCCATCCGTCGAAGCCAAGTTATCAGTCGCGACCTTCCGTGTTCTTAAAGCTATCGACCTTCCATATTTCCCTCCCTTATTGCCACCATCACCGTCGCACGTCCTGTTTCGATGAGGTACGTCCCTGTTGGTGAAACCGCGCGGCGCGTTCACGGCCAAGGTGTGTGTAGTGTGCACAACTCGGCTTTTGCCCGTACGGGCACCGTCCTCCTGAGTTTCAGAAATGAAGAATTCATCAACTCCCTCGTCACCGACGTCGCACAGCGGACGCTTTCGTACTTTCTTGTTCTCGGGCTCCGGCGGGCACCGGCAGCACTTGACTCCCGCGTGCTGGCGACGGGTACTTTCGACGTTGCGGTTCTTGCCGTTGCGATGCATGCTGATACATACGGGAATAATATTACTATTGCTGTTGTGGCTAGTCTCGCAAGTGTCTTCTAACGCCCTCCTTCACTGTGAGATGTGACTTTAAAAACCGTCGGCAGTTTGGCCCCGTGCCGTTCAATCGTGTTATGCTGGGATGTTTATATGTACCGAAGTCGCCAACGGCGACCGTTGCTCGTCCCCGGGCCAGGAGTTCACCAGTGTATTAGGCACTAGGCAAAGCTCTTGACGCCTTCGCTCGCACGATCAGGCGATCAGCAGACAGAAACGATAAGCAGGCTGTCTGAACTAGATAAAAAAGTCGACTTGTTTTGTCCAACGTTTAATTTTCTGCAGAAGCCGCCTGCGCCTTCTTTGTGTGAGCAGGCACTTGTTATGTATCCGCAGCTGTCGTCGTCAGAGCAGAACCTGAGTCCCCGTCTGTTTCCCGTGCTGTCAGCTGTGGCGCGCGGTCAACGCGTGTCGTGGACGATGCGATGAGCTGAGGTGGTCCCGAGTGCTGTGCTGGGCGCTGCTCGCACCCGTAGGTGGTGATAAAATGACGACGGACGGCGGGGCAGCATCTGATTAGATAGAATAAACTTAATTACAAAAGCCCAAGTGGAAACCCACCTGTCGGGAAATTTAAGCATTTACCCTAGGGCACGTTTTGCCAAAGATGTCAGCTTGCTTACAATTTGGCCAAAAGACACCCACAGACAGGGTCTGGGGGTCAATTAGCGCAGGATTACAGGGATGGGTGGGTGGGTTCGCGCGAAGCCTAGATTGGCTGAGCGCGAAAGCAGAGAGTGCCTAGGCTCGTGGCTAGCTACGGCTTATAAGGCACGGGCTAGCTAGAGCTGACCGTTGGGGAAGTCGTTGGTCGTTGGCTGCGTCTAACTGTTCGGGCAAGGTGGTTGCCCTGCAGGCGAGACGCGCCGATATTAACGGTAACAGTAACCGCTAGAGTTACTGTCCCGTACACATGATATTGGATATGCAAACCTCTAGATTCAAATCAATCTGACCATTTACCCTAGGGCACGTTTTGCCAGTAACCTAAAGCCAAAGGCTTGCACAGCCAGAATTAGTGTTGCGGGGGGGACGGAGTGAGCCAGCCGAAGAACCGCCAAGCAGCAGGTGTCGGGGTCATGGTTGGGTCAATATATTTGCCTTCGGTCACAGAGCTGTTCTTGGCCCAGCCACCCATAAATTTGATTACGGGGAGGGGCGCGCCGATGCAGCTGGCAGCGGACGCTGCACCTTTCCGTAGGCTGTGCGACGTCCACTTGAAACCGGCGGGTGCGGATGAGTCGACGGTGCGGAGGGCGAGGGTGAGCCAGGCGGAGATGGTGGACGCGGCGCCCCACTCGGTGGAAGGTTCGGAAGGTGAGAAGCTCCAAAAGGCGAGTGGGGGTGGCGTGTTGTAGAATTTGTTGCAGAAGGTCGCGCGCTGCTCCGTGTAGTAGACGAGCAGGTCGGCCACGACGGGGTTAGCGGCTACAGGGATAGCGATGACAGGTTTTTCGGCCGCGTCGCGGCGCTGGTCCCCTTTAGATTTGCGCACGAATAGGCAGATTTGTTGAGAGGGCCTGTCGACCACTAGGTCGCCGGTTTGGCAGCGGGCGCCAGTTTCGGCGCGGCAGAAAAACATGTAATTGACACACACCGCTAAACATGCTCTGAAGCGCTGCATCTGAGGGAGGGAAGCAGGGGTCCACGCGAAAGCTCTGTGTAGGGTGTTGGCGGCGTGTAGGATGTCCAGCGCGACTTGTGCGGGTAGCGGGAGGCGAGCGGCGGTGGACAGCAGGCGGTGTTGTAGCATTTCGAGTCCATGGCGGGCGTCCGCCAGGAGTTCGCCCACGGCGATAGGTTGGCGCCGGTGGTCGCGGAAGAACTTGTTAATTGCGGAGAAGTAAGGCTGCAGCGAGCTGGCAGCGACCGTTCCCAAGAGGGCTAGCCAGGCCGTGTAGCGGACCATCGTGGCCGGCGTGGCCTGTAGCGGGGCGATATTTTCCTCTGCACAAAAAATAAAAAACTGTCTGATTGCGCTCAGGTAGCTCGAGTACGTAGAGGGCGCTAGCGAGTTGCTGAGTAGAGCAACCGATGTAACCCCGAGCTTATCAAATCCTAGGAGGTCTTGAAAAGTTTCAGCCAGTTCGGAGGACCAGGGCGACTGTGCTGCTTCGCGGCGTAATCCGTAGCGCGGCGGTCCTGTACGCAGAGGGAGGACGTGCTGTACATGAGTATTTAATCGGTCCGGGCGTATCGCCCGGCCAATCGCACCGCGTCGAGTGTATAGCCAAGAGGGGGTGCCAGCCGAAAAGCCACGATGCTCCAAGCGGGAGGTCGGACCCCTTCTCGCTTGCCTAGCCTGCCGGGGAAGAACAGGTCGCGGGACGCTGGGAAGTGTATGGTCTCGGTGGCCAAGCGGGCGAACGCGTGGTACCACGTTTTGTTTCGCCAGTAGGGGGCGATGACAGTCGCCGCGGCTTGAGCTTGTTCCAGTTTCGCGGCGAGTGCTGGTAGGGCAGACCAAGGGGGGTTGCAGTAGTTGTTCTCGCGTTTCCACGCCGCGTCGGGGAGGTGTAGGCAGTCGATGTCCTCGCATAAGGGGTCGCGCCAGCGGGCGTTGAAGCGTGGCAGTTGCGTGTTGAGCATAGAAGCGAACCGGTCGATTGTATGCGGGCCCCACCGGCGCTGAAGGTGGTTGAAGAGTTGAGGGTTTAGCTGCCAGTCTTCGGAGTCCATTTCGCGGCTGAGCGTGTCGGCCCAGACGTTGGCGGCTGACCGGATGTAGCGTGGGCGGATGTGGATGTCGTTGGTGTCGAGTAAGAACCACAAACGCCGTAGCTCCGTCATCATGACGGGTGACCGGGACGTTAGCTTGGTTAGGACGGCGACCACGGCAGTGTTGTCCTCGTGGAGGAGGACTTGTCGTCCTCGGAGTTGCGGTAGAAAGGATTCGACCGCGTGTCGGACCGCTCGAAGTTCCTTCCACGTAATGTGTTGGAGGCGGTCGGGGGCGCTCCAAAACCCGCGGGCTTGGTAATTGGCGTCCTCGTTGAGGACGGCTCCCCACCCGTAGTCGCTCGAGTCGGCGTGCAAATAGGCGGTCTCGATGGGCTTGTAGATCGACCGGCCGTTGTTTTGGGAGGGTACCGTGCGCCACCACTCGAGGTCGCGTCGGAGTTGGTGGGTGAGGCGCACGCGTCCCCCCCAACCGGTGCGGGTAGCCAAGACGTTGTGGAGCTCGCGCAAAAAGAATCGGGCGGGCGCGATGGCGAGGTAGAGAAATTGCGCTTTCCCCGCGAAGGCTGCGAGTTGGCGTGTGGGTAGCCATCTTGCGTTGGACGCTGCCCGTCCGAGCAAGGCCGAAGCGTGTTGTGCGAGGTGTAGCAGTTTTTCGGGTGGGGCGCGAAACTCGCCGCGTTGTAAATCCACCGTGAGGCCCAAGTGGTCGCCGACTTGCGTTGGCGTCCACACACCTTTCTTGGGGTTGCGTTGTAGGCCGAGGCTGTCGAGCAGGGCTTGGACGCGCTGTCGGAGTAAGAGGGCCTCGTCGTAGGAATCCGCTAAGAAGAGGAAGTCGTCCATGTAGGGGAGTAGTCGGGTGCCTCGCCATCGCGCGTTCCGGAGGAAGCGCTTGGACGGGCGGCGTGGGCCGGCCGGTGTAGATGCGGGCGTGGGAGGGGGAGGGCGGCGTAGGTGGTTCGTAAACACTTGTGTGAGCTTGCAAAAGTAGTAGGCGGAGCCCGACCACCCCATGGGGAGGCATGCGAGGCGCCATAGGGTGCCGCGGTAGTTGACCGTGAAGTAGTCTCGGTCTTCCTCCCGGATGCCAAGGGTGTAGTACCCATCGGTGAGGTCGAGTGAGACGAAGTAGTCCCCCGGTCGAGATAGATGGCGGAGGTGTTTGAGGGTCTCGCAAGACATGTTGAATGTTGAGCAATAGCGGTTGAGTTCTCGAAGGTCGATAATCAAGCGCCATTGATTGCATCCGGGTTTTGGCACCAAGAACATCCGGGAGACGTAGCGGGGGTTCGTAGAGCGCTCCCACGCGCCGCAAGCCTCGAAGCGTGGTAGTTCCGAGTTGAGAAACTCGAGTTGGTCGGGTGTGGCGTCTAGCATGGAGATGCCATGGTTGAACGGCTTGGGACGTAGGCCGTGCTTGAACTTCACACGTACGCCGTGGCGGATCCAACTTAGGACTTAGCCGCTCGCGCCGATGCGCTCCCACTCCCGCCATTTTCGACGTACGCGGTGGCGCATGAAGGAAGATGTCGGGGAGCAGGATTCGGCGCGGCGGGCCACACCATCATTTCTTGCTTGGGGTTTTAGCCGAGTCGGTCGGCTTGGGGGGTGGAGCGGCTCGTGCCGCGGCTGCTGCTGCAGCAGCGGCCTTGCGTTTGTCGGCGGCGGCTTTGCGGGTTCGAGCGTCGGGGCCGGTGGGCTTGTCCGGCGTGACCTTTGCGAAAGCGGCGCCGGCGGCGGCCTTGCTGGCGGCGTGTAAGCTGACTTCAAGCGTGCGGTCGACGAAAGCTTGGCGTAGCGCGTCCAATGGGCCGGAGACCGCGGTAGGGCGCGGTCGGCAAAAGCGCTCGTGTGCCAACTCGGCAAACACGCGGTCCGCATCTGTGCTCGTTTGTCCGCCCTTGGTGAGGCGGAGGAAGCCCAATCGAGTACGGGCGGCCTCCTCCGTCGCTGTGTGGGTGCGATGGCCCGCTCGGATGAGGGCAATCCTCCGCCTGCTCTGTAGGTAGAGGTGGGCCGTGCGACAACGTGTCCAAAGCCTCGCCAATTGCCGCGTGGGCGCAACTGTCGAAGAAGGCATAGCACCCGATGTGTAGGTACTCGTCGTATGCCGCTTGGGTGCGTTTGTCGCTCAGGGCGCGGGCGGTGTCGTCCGTTAGAGTCCACAGACGTGGCTCCTCGACGTCTCGAGGGGGACGTTCGAGGCCGGCCGGGATGACTTCGCCGTAGTAGGTGAAGTCGACAAACTCGGCCGCGGAGGGGTCGGGTTCGTCGTCGAGCAGGTCGATAGGTGGCTCGGGGGCCGCCTTACCACCCTCCGTCGCTGTTGCGTCGGCGGGAATGGACTGCTGTGGATCAGTAGGAGCATGTGTAGCTGTCGTTTGCTGGAGCTAGGCGAGTAAGGCAGCGTTAGCCGCCAAAAACTGTTCCGTTATCCGTTGTTCCGATGCCAAAACTGCCGTACGAATCTGTTCGGCTGTGCGTTGTTCGAGTGAGGTAGCGTGAGGGTCGGCCGCTGCGGCGGATGTAGACTGCTCAGGCTGCATATTGGGGAACTGCGTAGCTGAACGAGGGGAAGTGTCGCGTGACGCTCGAGTGCGCATGGGACGAAAAGTAAGATTGACACCCTACTCGACTACGAGAGTCGAGACTGCATTCGCGCGAAGCCTAGATTGGCTGAGCGCGAAAGCAGAGAGTGCCTAGGCTCGTGGCTAGCTACGGCTTATAAGGCACGGGCTAGCTAGAGCTGACCGTTGGGGAAGTCGTTGGTCGTTGGCTGCGTCTAACTGTTCGGGCAAGGTGGTTGCCCTGCAGGCGAGACGCGCCGATATTAACGGTAACAGTAACCGCTAGAGTTACTGTCCCGTACACATGATATTGGATATGCAAACCTCTAGATTCAAATCAATCTGACCAAAAACGGAAATAAAACCCCAAGAGTCCAACCCCGCGGAGCAGGAACGCAAGCAACTGCATCGGGACCCACTTCCTGCATAGCATCCCGGATAAGATAGGAGTACAATTTGCCATGAAGAGCACAGGAAGGACGTTGCACGAGCTCACGATGCACATCTCCCACGAACCGACGGAATTGAAGTTGAATTACATCAATATATACTGAGTTGTTATTGTCTTAGGGTCCCATGATTCAAATCCCGGGTAGCTAATGAGTATAGTATTGTCTCCGTATTTCATGTGCAAAAAATTCGCCGAAAACCCTATTGCAACAGCATGACAAATATCGACCAAACAATAACACTAGCTAGTACTAATCATAAAACATAGAAGCATATCAACCGTGTAGTCCACTTGTCTATTATGCAAACCGACACCATCACTAGTCATGCACGATGCGCGGCATGTTTTCACCGCTATGGGGGCTGACCGACCTATGTCGGCCAACGTTCGAGGTGTGAGACATGCATACATAGCCTAGCTCTTGCGTGACTCCGGTCTCGCCGAAGAAATAAAGGGGAAAGCAAGTCCGACAGGAACCCCCCTTACACATGCCATCGATGGTTCGGCCGCGCCTCGTTCTCCCGTACTTTAGGGTTATAGAGTTTTCGGTTTATATTCGTCGTTCCGCTCTTCCGCTCGCGGTGGTCCACCGCTCGTAGGTCCCTTTGACCCTCTTCACCTCAATGACGGGTGGGGAGGACCGGCGAACATAGACAACAATAGATGGTTGGCGCTATTGCCTCCGCGCCAGTTTTTTTTTCCTAGCTCATGCTCCATGGCCTTTGCTCTCGGTTGCTAAAACCCTCAGAGATCACGCCTCAGCGGATGATGAGCACGAACTTTTTATAAGAATCTTCTTTACATGACTTTTTCAGGCGGCGGCAAATCATGTAGACCTATACCATGTTGCTCCTCCTCCCGCGGTTGTCCTTTGGTGCTATTAGGGTCGCACTCCACCACCTAGATTGGCTCGACTTCAGCAACGCTGTCGCCGTACATCGCGTGCCATGCCATGGCTCTATTTCCCGGCTGCCGCCTCCAGCTCTAACGTCCCGCTACCGCCGCCGACCCGCTCGTACCCTCTTTGTCGATAAATATTCGACAGATAAGGCTCTTGCATCCTCATCGAGAGATGATACAAGGTATCGAATCGCGAAGCCACATATTGGACGAGCCGATCGGGAGATCTTGATACTGGTGGGTACATATATAGTTTCTTGAAAGGCCTCCGTACATGGCCTTACCGGAATTTGCTCATCACGAAGACCACATTCATCAGACCTAACCCGACAGAATGGAACGGACGTAGAACGGAGGAGAAACTCCTTCATGCGAGCATAGCTGTAGGAACACAGCATGTGGGAAGGCACCACGCTCATGTCATGGAAAGTACGAACAACCATCAAAATAAACAAGTAATCAACACGCCCAATCGCCATAGGAGCCAACTGCCCCCAATACATCGCCCAACGTGAAGGGTTAGCGAGAGGTCGGCGTTGTTGGGTCATCCAGTATTTTGGGTCGGCCAAAGGTTTCAAGGCCTTGTTTTGCAATTGATGGATGTTCGCAGCTTTCTTGAGTTTGGTGATATTTGGGCCCGGACTCTTCGATGACGACGTGAGCCGTACATATGCCGGCTTGGAGAACTTTGTTCGTCGGTCCACTTTTGTTGCACTTCGTTGCTTAATAGGTGGGAGATATCTCTTTCTATGTACACATAATTTTGCCATTTGTACGTACGTCTCGCTTGTTACGTATGCACGGCACACTCGGTTCCTACCTTCTCGATGCCGTGCGTGGTGGCTTTGCACACTTAGTTCATGCGCTGCCTTATGTCATTTCTTCTTGGGTGACTTCTTACCAATTTTGCAAGCACTCGAGATATAATCCTTGTAGGTGAAGAAAACTAATACGCAGATATATATCGAGTTCCTTAATTTTCCACGGGCATGGGATTGTGGGGGTTGTTTCAAACTCTTTTGCAGGGCGCCTTCCAGCGGCGCACCGGCGGTGGCCCCGGAGGGGGGTGTATGCGCTCGCATGCTCGCCGGCACAAACCTCTACCTCCTCGTGGTTTGCGATAGTAACCCCGTCACCGTGCTATGCTTGGTACGGCAGGGGGCTGAGAGAGATTCCGGCTGTCTGGCAGTGCCATCCGCGTGATTCAGATATGCCGGGAAGCCCCGGTACGGAGGGCTCTTCAAAAACAATTATGTACACAAATACCAATATCGCCCGCTCGGGCCTTCCGGTATAATGTTCAAGCAAAACACCCCTCGAATACCGCCTTGCTTATGGAGTGGGAACAATATCTTAGGAGGTTTTGGCGGCGGGTAGGGTACAAACAAATCAGCGGCGGAAGGCGGGTGTCGGATCTAGCGGCGGGCAGTTGGGAAGCAGCGCTAGGGAAGGGCACTCGTTGGACGACAACTACCCCTATGAATGTCGGACCTCCCCTTGGGGTGAGGCACGACGCGGAGGATGGCGGAGGAGATTCGCAGCCGGAGGATCGGCTAGGTCTAGCGGCGTCAATTATCGGGGTCGGCCGCCGCCGAATAAGTCGGTACGGAGGGTTTCGGTGATAATATCCGTACCCAACACCTTTCGAGGACGGCGGCTCGATCCATGTAATTGACCAACCGGTCAAACCCTCCCCTTATCTGTACCAAACCATCGACAAGAGCGACTTAGACGGTGTGCTTAGGGTTATCACGACAACACACAGCTCGTAAAGGCGGCCTTATGACTGGCACCCACTTGGGGAGGGTGTGGGCGGACTAAGCAAGATCATATAGGTGTCTTAAACATGTGGCGACGGAGAGGGGACATGGGGGAACCCGGCACGGCGGCGTGAGCGCGCACCGGAAATCGTCCGTAGCTAAGGCCTTCCTTTCCTTCCCGGCTCCCAAAGGGGAGGGGGAGTCTAAGCTTGGAGGACGGTTGCGACGGGGGGAGCATCATATATCTCGGACGAGGTAGGGTGTGCGGTGATTGAGTCGGGACCGTCGACGACGTGAATGAGGGTTTTGTTTCGCATATCTTTATTCATTTCCTCCCGAGCCCCGGCACGACCGGAGTCGCACATGAGTAGAGGTCATGTACGCCCGACTACTCGACAAGCGCATGCTGACAAACTTGGCTGATTAACGCCCTCGAAGCGGCACGAGCAGGCGCGCATCGTGGAAATTAGCAACACATTATCTTTCACACATGTTTACATTAAAAATCAATAAAATTGTAATATTTTCTTTGCGTGTCTGCTTTGATCGTGTTGTTACTGCCAATAACGGATGAGATATTGGACTAGGATGATCGCGGCGCAAACCCTAAACCTAAGATACCTAGATGGCAGTAAACCACGACGCGGAGGATGGCGGAGGAGATTCGCAGCCGGAGGATCGGCTAGGTCTAGCGGCGGCAATTATCGGGGTCGGCCGCCGCCGAATAAGTCGGTACGGAGGGTTTCGGTGATAATATCCGTACCCAACACCTTTCGAGGACGGCGGCTCGATCCATGTAATTGACCAACCGGTCAAACCCTCCCCTTATCTGTACCAAACCATCGACAAGAGCGACTTAGACGGTGTGCTTAGGGTTATCACGACAACACACAGCTCGTAAAGGCGGCCTTATGACTGGCACCCACTTGGGGAGGGTGTGGGCGGACTAAGCAAGATCATATAGGTGTCTTAAACATGTGGCGACGGAGAGGGGACATGGGGGAACCCGGCACGGCGGCGTGAGCGCGCACCGGAAATCGTCCGTAGCTAAGGCCTTCCTTTCCTTCCCGGCTCCCGAAGGGGAGGGGGAGTCTAAGCTTGGAGGACGGTTGCGACGGGGGGAGCATCATATATCTCGGACGAGGTAGGGTGTGCGGTGATTGAGTCGGGACCGTCGACGACGTGAATGAGGGTTTTGTTTCGCATATCTTTATTCATTTCCTCCCAAGCCCCGGCACGACCGGAGTCGCACATGAGTAGAGGTCATGTACGCCCGACTACTCGACAAGCGCATGCTGACAAACTTGGCTGATTAGCGCCCTCGAAGCGGCACGAGCAGGCGCGCATCGTGGAAATTAGCAACACATTATCTTTCACACATGTTTACATTAAAAATCAATAAAATTGTAATATTTTCTTTGCGTGTCTGCTTTGATCGTGTTGTTACCGCCAATAACGGATGAGATATTGGACTAGGATGAT
>JAPMLY010002008.1:17500-24313 GCA_026401115.1 Tetraselmis chui
CGCGTGGCGTCAAGCGCATCGGCGACGTAGCGGGGCTGCGCGCGGGGCAGTTCCCGCAGGACGCCGGCCCCATGGCGCATCCCGTCCGCCCTGACTCGTACATTAAGATGGATAACTTTTATACGGTTACTGTGTACAACAAGGGCGCGGAGGTGGTACGGATGTACCACACCCTGCTGGGCGCCGCCGGCTTCCGGAAAGGGATGGACCTCTACTTTGAGCGCCACGACGGCGGCGCGGTCACCTGCGACGACTTTCTCGCCGCGATGGCGGACGCCAACGAGACGGACCTCAGTCAGTTCGAGCGCTGGTACTCGCAGGTGCGGCGCCGTCGACGACGGAATAATGGTGCTGCTCGAGTTAATATCGTGTCGCTGCTGCCAATCATTATTATTATTAACGCCAACATACGACACCCAAATATTTACAATTGTACGGGTATGCAACTATGTTTACTATGAATAAGAAAACTCCGAATTATTAGAATTGCGATGCGAATATAGCGCATATGCGAATTAATAATGTATTCTCATCATATTCATCATGCGATGTTATTTTTCATTGCGTGTTGAAAATATTTTGCTGCGTTGTCCACTGATTATTGTGCATTCATATGACATTCGAAGATTTTGAAATCGCGCTTCCTCCACTCTTGAAGATTTTTTGACGTGCTGTTTTTCATGGCTACCAGTTTTCGCACGGCACATACTCGCCGCTCCTGGCCAAGTGTCACCTCCTGCCTCGAAACAAATCATTTTGTAGTATTCTGTCTAATTCAATGCCCACATTCGCTGTGACGGCCCGTTTTACGTCAAAGTGGTGCAGATCGCAGTTTCCGCAGCTCTCTCGGTGGCTGATGACTGACTCCCCGCCCCTGCTGCCACACCCGCGCAGGCCGGCACCCCCCGCGTGGACATGACGACCAACTACGATGCGGACGCGAAAACGTTCACGGTGACCTGCAAGCAGAGCTGCCCGCCCACGCCGGGTCAGCCGGAGAAGCTGCCCTTCCTGATCCCTATCAAAATCGCCCTCGTCGGCTCCGAATCCAGTGAGAACTCTGCCCGCAACCGCAGCACCACCTCACATCTGTGTTTGTGCGCATGCTTTGCATTCTTTCCCTCGCATACACCCGCGCGCGAATCTTACATTGGAAAACTCTTACACGCACACACACACACACACACACACACACACACACACACACACAATCTTTTTATCATACTATACCAAATTTTAGGAGACAAATTCCCTTCACACCACACACTAACACCAACGCACAAATCTGAGGTTCGCACTCTCTCTTTCTCCCTGCTCGTAGCGCATTACACATAAGCGCCCGCACATTCACCAGAGCGCGCATTCGCAAGGCTCAGCACGTGTCGAGACTCACGCTGCTCTACTACATATACGTGTTATTATGTGTATCGTTTCTATATTATTTTATTATTTGGTTAGTCTCGGCGAGCTTCCCGTCACGGCAATCGGAGCCCTGAGACAGACTGGGGGTGTGGTGCCGCAGAGACGGAGCTCCCCCTGAACGAAGCGGGCGAAACGGAGGTGGTGGTGCGGCTGACGGAGGCGGAGCAGAGCTTCACCTTTGAGGGGATCGCGGAGCGGGCGGTGCCATCGCTGCTGCGCGGCTTCTCCGCGCCCGTCGTGGCCTCCAGCGACCTCAGCAAAGCGGACCGCCTGTTTCTGGTGGCGCACGACAGCGACGACTTCAACCGGTGGGAGGCGCTGCAGGGGCTGAGCCGGGAGCTGATGCTGGCGCTGCTGGCGCGCCGCGAGGCAGGGGAGGAGCTGACGATGGACGAGGAGATGACGGAGGCGATCCGCGCCGCGATGTTGGACTCCACCGTCGACTTTGCCTTCAAATGTTGCGTCCTGTCGATGCCAGGGGAAGGGGAGATCAGCGAGCTGGTTTCCCCCGCTGACCCTGCAGCCATCCACGAGGTGCGTGAGTTTGTGGTGGTGAGTCTAGCGAAGGCGCTGGAACCCGAGCTACGCACCACCTTTGCTGCCTGCGCCCCCGACCCCTCTCTCACCTACAGCCCCGACCCCGTCAGCCGTGCGCGCCGCTCGCTGCGCAACACCTGCCTCGCCATGCTGGCCAAGCTGAAGACGGAGGAGGTGACGGGGGTGTGCGTATCTGCGCACGTGGATGCTACCAACATGACCGACTCGTTCGCCTCGCTCTCCGCGCTCGCGGGCATCCCCGGCCCCGAGCGCGACGCCCGCCTGGCTGCCTTTTACGACAAGTGGGCGCACGACCCGCTGGTGGTCAACAAGTGGCTCTCCCTGCAGGCCGCATCCAACGTGGAGGGAAACCTCGCCAACGTTCGCGCCCTCATGGATCACCCCGCTTTCGACATCTCCAACCCAAACAAGGTCCGCCCCCCACACTACTCTCCCCCTCTTCCCACTCCGCCCTCTTTTTTGCTGCCCGCAATGGTATCGCTGTGCCCAAATACGAGTTGCAAGACCAGTGAGAGTGCTTTCTTTTTTTGATATCCTATCAACGCGCTCAATGATTAGCCAAAAAGTGGGACCTCAAGTTTTCGTATCTTTGTGACCGTCTGCGTTTGTTTGTGTGTGTGAGTGTGTCTGAGTGTGCGCGTGTTTGTGTCCTGTGTGTTTGTGTCCTGTGTGTGTGTAGTCCGTGTGTCCGTTGTGCATTATGAGGACATTTATTTGTAAAACCCCTAATGAAAGTGTGATAAGTCACCTTCATGGACTATGTCCACCCATGAAGTGTCTATCACAAGGCGCCTCCTTGATTCACCTTTGCATGACGTGGTCAATGCACTGAAAGAACCCCTTTCCTTTGGCCACCCCCTATTTCTTGCGTGAGCAGGTTTACTCCCTGATCGGCGGCTTCTGCAGCAGCTCCGTCAACTTCCACGCCGCCGACGGCTCCGGCTACGAGTTCCTGGCGGACACGGTGCTGCAGCTGGACAAGCTCAACGCGCAGGTGGCGTCGCGCATGGTCTCCGTCTTCACCCGCTGGCGCAAGTACGACGCCGGCCGGTCCGAGGCGATGCGCGCACAGCTAGAGCGCATCATGGCCACCAAACCGTTGAGCCCCAACACGTACGAGATCGTGTCCAAGAGCCTGGAATGATCCGTTGTCACCCCCTGATCCCCCTTTCCCTCCCTTGTCACCCGTGCATGCGGCGGTGATCATGCCCTGTGTAGCCTACTGGCCAATCAATGTGCGGTCTGAAACCAATGAAGCATATCTCCATACAGCGCCTCTCTCTCTCTCTCTCTCTTACACCTGTCTACTATTATCATCCTCTACGCAGAGTGCACATTTACATGGGAGGGGAGGGGAGGGGAGGGGATGAGGGGTGTCTGGCTAGGCTACCGAGAGTTGGCTCTGCTCAGAGTCCAGCAAAGGGGTCATCCGTCTTGGCCTTGTCCGCCTCCCCACCGCGCCCCGACTCCGAGCCAGACATGGTGAGCCCCTCGAACAGGTCCGCCTCTGCCGCTGCCGGCGTTGTTGTTAACGTTGCGGGGCCGCCCGTGGTGAGTTGGTCAAAAGACTGCGCGAGTCCGTCCAGGTTGGTGGCGCTGCTCACGGGGCTAGACTGCGCTGCGTTGGTAGACATGGGGAGGAAGGGGTCCTGCCCGCTGGCGTCGACATTGGGGGCGGCAGCGCGGACGGGGTCTGTTGGCACAAAAAAAGGTCACTTTGCCGAGCAGGAGGGGTCCAACGGGGTCGTGGGGTGGGGATACGCAAATTGGGTGAGACAAGACATAAAATAACATATTTATTAGCCAATAAAAGAATCTTATCAATAAATAATAGTAAAATAAAACGAGGTGATACGATATTTTTACAGTGGGAAGAGTGGGGGGCGAGGGACGCCAGCGAAGATCTGGAATTAGACAAATAACGAAAATGGAAGAAAGAGATACTGATTGCATATATTATTGATTATGTGGAATCTTTCTTTTTTGGAAGGCACCAGAATTGGTAGAAAAAGGGGGTGGGAATTGGAAGAGGGGGCCGAATACATGAGACAACAGAACGAGGCATTTGCCGGGGGGGGGGGGGGGGGGGGGGATAAGAAACTGAGATGGGATCAAAAACGAAAAGAGGAAAAGGATAAGAAGGTACTACATCAGAGAATACGATGGAAGAAGAGTAAAAACAGGGAACATGGGGAGGGCAGCAAAGAAGTGGGATTCGGCAGATAGCGACACTGACAGAGGCAGAAGAGAGATAGATATTTGTTGCTATGTGTATGTGATTAAAATTCATCTTTTCAAAAGAGGACGGGACGCAAAGATTGGAAAGAGGGGGGCGGGCACACAAAACAGTGAGAGATGCAGTGAAGGGAGGGAGGGGAGCTAGGGAAGGGATGCCGCGAACCTGATGGCGCATCGTCCATGAGGTTGATGAGGGGGGAGGTGTCGGCTGGTGGGCCACCCCGGGGAGGAGGGGCAAGTCTGGGGGCTTGAACTGCCGGCGCAGCAGGAGAGTGCAGCTGGTCGGTTGGGGGTTGGGAAGGGCGGGCGACACCGCTTGCCGCGGTGGCCGCGAGTTGGTCGCGCTTCAGCAGCGCCGCTTCCAGCTCCTCAGCCACCGTCAGAGTGGTCATCAGCGCCTGCTCGTCCGCGCAAGTCTCCGCCAGCGCCTGCAGCCGTGGCCGCATCCCGGCCGCCTGCTCTGCCACCTCGATGATGTGGTCCTGCATCACCAGCGCCGCGTTGTCCGCTGGGACACTCTTAAGCATCTCCTCCAGCAGCCCCACAATCCCCTTCGCACTCTGTTACCATCGTTCACAAAAGGGAAATACTCAGCCACAAAACGATACGTACGCATACATACACAAACATTTGATGCGCTGTGTGTGTGAGAGAGAGCGAGCGCGCGCGCGCGCGCGCGAGAGAGAGAGAGAGAGAGAGAGAGAGAGAGAGAGAGAGAGAGAGAGAGAGAGAGAGAGAGAGAGAGAGAGAGAGAGAGAGAGAGAGAGAGAGAGAGAGAGAGAGCGCGCGCGCGAGAGCGCTCGCGCGCGTGTGTCTAGATTTTCATTCATTCAATTACTTTGTGAGTGTATGTGTTTTGGGGTAGTTTGCGGGTATATGCATGTGAGTGTACCGCGTGCCGTTCGTATACGAGTGAGTAATGAGAGAAAGAGTAGCTGTGATTCAAAATATGCGAAATTCGCAACAGTGCGGGGCCGTATACGGTGTGAGAATATGTGCAATCATTTATTGTTCCATTTCCGTCGCCTGCGCGTGAGTATGTTTGACCCCAGGGGGAGGGAGGGGGGGGGGGGGGGGGGGGGGGCAGAGAGTGTGTGTGTGTGTGTGTGTGTGTGTGTGTGTGTGTGTGTGCGTGTGGTGTGTGTGTGCGTGTTAGTTCGAGGTACACATACTATTCTACGCAAACCAGTGAAACAAATGACAAGACAAAGGGGAATAATTGTAGACATATCGTACCTCTAAGTCTTGCATCAGCTTGTCTGCAGGTTGGCTGGCGGACAGGCTGGGTCCAGTGTACTGAGGCCTTGGCGGCGGCGGGGGTGAGGCCTGCTGCGCGACCGTTGGGGGGCGGTTCCATGACAGCGGTCTGAGATGGTGGCTGGTACCCACCGCCACCGCCGGCGTCCCAGGAAGCATCGGGACCTGTGGTAAGAAATAGCCAGGCACATGCACTCGTCACACAATGCGAATGCCATGGGGGGGATGCAGAAGAACACACCTCACAAACCCCATGCCAAGCTACAAGACAACACAACCCGACCCTGCGCAGACGGAGAAATGCAATTCCCACGCCCAATCCCGCTACACCCATACACAAAAACTCATGCTCAATTGATTCGCTGATGATACTCTGTTTGTGTGTGTTAATGCAAGTGTGTGTGTGTGTGTGTGTGTGTGTGTGTGTGTGTGTGTGTGTGTGTGTGTGTACGCGCATCCGTGTATGAGTGTGTGCGATTGTCAGTGGGGGTTTTGGGGGGGAACGATAGGGTGTTTGCGTGTGTGAGTGTGTGTGTGTGCGCGCGCGTGAATATGTCAAAAGCCGTGAGATTTAGTGGGACTAGAATACACAAATTCACATTCCGTAAGCATCAATCAAATGATGCGCAATGTAGCACAACACACGCCATATCGCATAACCCCTATCACCACAAACCCAAAGCAGCGAATACAAACCAGTTCAGTGTAAAAAGAAGATACGCAACACAGCGTAGTGCGATACACCGCATCTCGAAGCAGCAGAACACCCAAACGCGGTTAAAATACAGCCCATTCCCATAGCAACGTACCGCTTCCCTCCTGGCGGCGCGGGTCGGGTTCTTGCGACGCAAACTCCGCCATGGCTGCCTCGATCGCGCGGCGGTCCTCCTCGCTCACGCCGTCAGGGATATGCTGCGGACTGCCTCCCCCCGGGCCCCCTATGTGCGACCGCGGCGGGGGCTGCACCGCCATGAAGTCCGCTGGCGTGGCCACTTCGTGTGGAGGGAAGTTGACACCCTTTCGCTGAACAGTATTGCAGCACAAATCGACCCGAGCCAAAGGTCAGGACGGTCCATTCGTCATGTCACCAGTCACGCAGCGACCCAGACGTGCGGTGAGGGGACAGCAGAGCACGAGTGGCAGCCTGCCTGGATTGCTGGCCTACAGGAGGGGGGGGGGGGGGGGGGGGGGGGGGGGGGGGGGGGGTACCTTCATTCCGTCATAGGCTTCTCTGAAACTGGGGAACGACAGCCCGTGCGCCCAATCCTCAATCATCTCCAGACACTTATTGTTCACGGACGCATCCGTCCCCTGAAAACCACATGGAGCACAAGACAA
>JAPMLY010002009.1:0-61870 GCA_026401115.1 Tetraselmis chui
CATCTATCACACACACCCTTAAAACCCGCTGCGAAGCAGGCATCCGTACACACCTCGGCAAAATCAAAGCCCACAACCATTCCCTAGGCAACGACCTCGCAGACACACTCGCAAACCAAGTCGCGGATGGTCACCCACCCGACACTTTATACACCACAGGTTCTGAAGTCACAATAGGCCACTGGACATGGCCATACACCCTCCTCCCACAAACCCTAGGGGACCCCATACCCTACAGATACACCAACCTCAAATCCGACGCACACACCTACAGCACAAAACACACACACACTCCTCTCTCGCAAACAACCAAACACGGAGCCCTCCTCGCCCGCGCCGCGAAGGACGGCGCCGATTTTTCTTACCACAAAAAACACTCAACCCTCACAAATATCCAGTTCACACACAAACAAGAATTCATGTGGGGCGTCCACAACACCCGCCTACTTACTCACAACCCCACCCTGCGCTGCCCCCTATGTGGTCAATTCATCAGCAACGGCCACATGGCCGGTAACTGCCCCTCTATGTCTGGTCTAAGACAGGACCGACACAACAGCGCTCTGCAACTCCTACTCTCCCTACTGGAACGCCACAACGGAGGACGTTGGGAAACCATCACCGCAGACTTCGGTAACAAACCCATAAAATCGTTTGCTTCCCCCACCCCTGCCCTCACTCCACTTGACTGCCACCCACCTCACCCCACCCACATGCCCACCCGACTTGTTGCTGCTGACGAAGGTCTCTCGCCTGACTCCCTCACCTCATGCCCCGCCGTCCTCCCCCCTGAGATTCTCCCCCCCCTGCTTCGTCCCCCTGCACACAAACCTGACTTCATCCGCATCCTCGAACCCCGATTCGTTGGTCACTCCAACGGTCGCCGTCGCTACGCGTCCATAAAAAAGATTCAGATAGGGGAATGGAAGTACTGCACAGACAACAACCTCTCCCACACAGCCGACCTCATACGTGACAAATACACACCCCTTGCGAACGCCATCAGAAACCACTGGCCAGGCACAGTGGTCGACATCCTCCCCATAGTCATGAGCCGCACAGGTACACCGCACTCCTCCACCATCACGAGTCTCACCTCCCTTCTCACCGCCCGCACCGACCCTCCAGATAAACTCGTCTCCAAAGCACATCTCGACACATCTCGCATTCTTGCACAACTCCATACGCATACTGTCCAATGGCTGCATCACCTCCTACGCATATACCGCATCAAGTCCCGCACGACCTCCCGCCGCGCATCCGCACATTGCCCCCTCGCACGACCCTGACTGCACACAACCTTCGCCTCTAATTGCACCCTCCCCGGGGGGGAGTAAAACCCCCGAACACCCTTGGAGAGGTTGGATTAGGTGGTTAACGGTCTAGCCCTGACATTTCAATTTCAATGAGTTAGAAGATTTTTGGGGCCAGTATTTGCGGAGTAAACTGCTTCATCCCCACTTCAGAGCGGTTATAGTGGTTCCAAAATGGAGGGCAAAATCATGGTTCAAGCTGCTGCGAAATTTCCGACTTGTCGACGAGCTGGCGGCGAAAGAACATGTGTTTACATGCCCTACGAATGACGGAATAGAAGGAAGAAGGCAAGATGTTGGACCGACAAGATGGACGACGCAAGTCTACGTCGACGACACCGTTCGATTTCTGCCTCAGAACCTACAGAATCCCCTGAAGACCTACCGGACTCACTCGACGACTCTTGTTACCGATGGCCGACGAGTGTTACTAGCGAAAGAGGACACTGGCATGGTCTGGCTCCTTGGTGGCAAACATGAGATTGAAGACGCGACCCCGGAATACACATTAGTACGAGCTCTTACGGAGACAACTTGATTTAAGGTGAGCGAAACAAATTTACGCCTTTTAGGGACGGAGTCTTCCGGACAAAATAAGCACTACGTGTATATCGCTCGCGTTCGACCCGGATCGATACCGGACGCTACGTCAACTTCTTCGGCAGTATGGGCTACCTGGAAGGAATTAATTTCGGCACGGCGTACGGGTTATCTAGTCTGTGGAGAACAGCAGTTCCCTCTTCGTTACGAGACTTTTGGGAAACCGATCGACGGGTGGATGAACAAGAACGTCCGACTAGAAGACAGTGTTCCTGCGACGCTACATGTATCCACAACCCAGTCTGGAACAAGTCTGTTAGTGTTGGGAGGCACCTTACGCGGACATCGATGCCGTATTTTGGTTGACTCTGGCGCTTCGGAAAATTTCTGCAAGGCTGAGTGGGTACGGGAGCATCACATCCCGACGGTTACTGGAGAGAAATACCGGATAAAATTGGCAGATGGTAGTACAACTACGACTCGCCAGCGACTACGGAATGAAGTGCTCACAGTAGGGACCCTGGACATACGTCTGGACGCAATTACGACAGAACTGGCAAGGAGCCTGACGGTCTACCGCCAACTCGCGAGTGTGACTTTGAAATTAATTTGGAGTGCGATGAACCACCCAAGGAGCGAACGTACCGTATGTCACCAGCAGAACTCCGGGAGGTTCAAGTACAGTTGCAAGACTTACTCGCAAAAGGCTGGATTCGTCCGTCTAAATCTCCGTACGGTGCCCCGATTTTATTTGTACGCAAGAAGGATGGTACCATGCGTATGTGCGTAGACTACCGGAAACTCAACGACCTCACGAGGAAAGACCGAACACCGTTACCCCGGATTGATGAGTTACTCGACTCGCTATATGGGGCTCACTATTTCAGCACGCTGGACCTGTATAAAGGCTATCATCAAGTTCGAGTCAAGGAGCGCGACATACATAAGACAGCATTCCGAACTCATTACGGATTGTTCGAATACTGCGTTCTACCCTTTGGACTTTGTAATGCCCCAGCTGGATTCCAAGCGATGATGAATCGAGTTTTGGCCCCGTATCTTGGCAAGTTCTGCGTGGTATATCTGGACGACGTGTTGATCTACAGTAAGACGGCCGACGAACACCTCGAGCATATTCGACTCGTGTTACGAGAGCTGCAGCGACACCAGTTGCATATCAAACTCTCTAAGTGTTACTTCGGACGATCGAGCGTCAATTTTCTTGGGCATGTGGTGGAAGCTGGACAGATCCGAATGGACCCCGACAAGGTTGAGGCAGTACAGAATTGGCCCCGACCGAAATCTGTGACTGAAGTACGTGGATTTCTGGGACTTGCTGGATATTACCGGAGGTTTATCAACCAATTCGCAACCCTAGCAACCCCATTAACGGACCTGACCAAGAAGACACCGGAATTTCGCTGGACTCCTCAAGCCGAGTCAGCATTCGAGCAAATTAAAGACGCGATGGTACGTGCACCAGTACTGGTAATTCCTGACACTTCTCCTAATGCAAGGTACACACTGTACACAGATGCTTCTGGATTTGCAGTAGGAGCTGTGTTGTTACAAGACCAAGGTATTGGATTACAACCTGTTGCGTACCATGCTCGAAGGATGAACAAGCATGAGGTACACTATCATGTCCACGAACAAGAGCTACTGGCAGTTCGCGACGCTCTACTGAAGTTCCGTTGCTACTTAGATGGCGCGGCGGGATTTACAGTAATTACGGACCACGACACGTTGCGACACTTCTTTCGGCAGCGCGATTTGTCTACTCGACAGGTGCGATGGCTTCAAGTTCTAGCACCTTACCAGCGACAGATGGACATCGTATACAAGAAGGGAGCAGTCAACCAGGCAGACGCTCTGTCTCGCCGACCTGACCTGAAGGACTCATTACAGAAGCTGCAACTGTTACGCGATTGGACCAACGACGAAGCAGAATGCGAGTTACACGCGCAGATTTTTTCCCTGGAATCCCGGTTACATCCTGACTCTGGACTTCATGCGGAAATCAAAAGCGCTTACGATTCGGACAAATATCTGCTTACCCGGAAATCTCTGCCTACCTGGCTGGTACGTCAATCTAATGGACTCTTGTACGCCTACGGAACAAGACTGTATGTTCCGAACGTCTCTACATTGCGATCAAGAGTACTGTACGAACTACACGACGCACCGACCGCGGGACACCCTGGTATTATTCGACTATTGGCAGCAGTAACCCGGACGTTTTGGTGGCCTAACATGAAGCGGACAGTACAACACTATGTACGCAGCTGTGTTACCTGTCAACGCAACAAGGCAGCGCGACACAAGCCTTATGGACTCCTTCAATCGCATGAGGTACCGACCATGCCCTTTGAGCATGTATCGCTTGACCTGATTACGGACCTTCCTGAGTGCGATGGGTATGATGCTGTGGTGGTATTCGTCTGTATGCTTACGAAACGGACGATTGTCGAGCCAATTACGAAAACGATTACAGCGGAACAATTAGCAAAAATTATGCACCGCGCTGTTTTTCGGCATTTTGGCTTACCACGGAAATTAATATCCGATCGAGATCCCCGGTTTATGAGCGACTTCTGGCAAACCCTATTTAGGGCTGTTGGCACCAAGCTTAATATCTCTACGAGCTATCACCCCCAGACAGATGGCCAAACTGAACGAGTAAACCAGACATGGGAGCAAGTCATACGATGCTATGTGCACCCCTTGCACGACGACTGGGTTCAACACCTTACCAACGTGGAGTTCGCGATCAACGCAGCGGTTTCTACGTCAACGACTATGTCTCCATTTAAGGCGACGCTAGGATTTGAGCCGACATCTCCAACGACGGCTACATTTGAAGATAACGAGCCTAGCCGTACTTTACCGGAGCAAGTGAAGATTCTGGTCGAGATGCACAGATTTGCCCACGACTGCGTCAAAGCAGCCCAGGCACACATGCAAGACGCTGCAAATCGGCACCGGTTACCAGTACCTTTTACAGTTGGCGACAAGGTTAAGCTCAAGGCGACAAATCTACGGTTTGTACAACAGCCATGTTCTAAACTACGCGACCGCTACATTGGACCGTTTCTCATTACGGAGGAAGTTTCCCCGGTTGCATTTCGGCTTAAGCTACCCCCTGGAGTACGGATTCACGATGTTGCGAAGCGATTTGAAGTCGACAAAATACTCGACGTGGCTTTTAACTCCAATGGCACGGGACTTTTGTTTAAGGTCCGCTGGGCAGCACCGTTCAACGTACCTAGCGAGGACACTTGGGAACCCATGCGAGGAGTCAACCACTTAAGCATCTTTTCCGAATTTCTTCGAACGGATGTTTATCGAGAATTTTCTGGCACCCCTGACTTTGTCAGATTTCGCAATCGCTGGCCTGCAAGAACCCCCAAGAAACCAAGACCCTGAGTACTGCACAGCGAGGACGCTGGTGCTTAAGGAGGGGAGAGTGTCATATCCTAGCCATTTAGCTAGGTGCTAGTATCTTACATTATTTATTTCCTCTAAATGGTACCTGTATCTTAGCGATATTCAGTGACTCTTTTATTGTCATCACGGCAGTACAACTGTATCGCCGTATTTTCCGGCAGGACGGTAGGTAACTACGCGGACAACTCCGTGGAGTTTGTGTTGGTCGTTTTTACGCTTTTTAAAACATAGTTCCATATATGAGCCGTGGAAGGAGACGTCCTCCCACAGTAGATTGGCTGCGTCGCTGTAGCGGCAGAAGCCTGCGAAGCAGATAGCTGCCATCGTGGCAATTATCCACGAGCTGAAACCGGTGTTGTGTTGGCACCTGTCGTTAATTAAAGAGCAGACATTCGCCCAAGTGAAGGGCTCCTTGCTATTACGCACGGCTAGGCCTAGGTTTCGCTTGGCGGCCGATCTCACCATGGTGCACGGGAGGGACAGGGTTGGGCTGGGGAAAAGGTTAATTCTGTGCATCTGTGAGATAGCTGCGGAGGCCGTGCGGATAGCTGCGTAGCTGCCGGAGGGTCGGCGGTTAGCGCGGTCCTGAAGGAACATAGCGACGATTGCTTCTGGGGCGGGTAGGGGGCGTTGGGGTGGGGTTCTGCGCTCGCAGATAGCTCGCGGAACGCGGGGCGCAGTCGTCTTGCGTTGGGGCGGCCGTCGAACCGTAGGGCGAGGACTCGCCACCTCGGGGCTGCGCCCGCCCTGCTATTGCCCGAGCCCTGGCCAGACATAAAAAGTGCGCTCCTGCTAGGGAGCAGTAACCAGTCAGTTACTAGGGGTGTGAGTGTGTGGCCGTTAGGGGCGACTAGGTGCCACCAGACTTGGCTAGTCCACCAAGGGACGATTACCGTAGCTATCGCTTTATCTGCTACTATTTTATTGATTACTCTACCAATGAGGGAGAAGGGGGGGTTGACCCAGTTATTCTCTAGGGGATTGCCCCAGAAGTGGTCGAACGCGTCTATCCCTGCTGTGCCTGGGCACCAGCGTAGGGAGTAGAATCGGGGGACCTGGTGGTTGAGGTCGGAGGCGAACCGGTCGCAGGAGTGTAGGCCCCATTTTAGGCTGAGCCTGTTGAAAACACTGGGAATTAGCTGCCAGTCATCTTTGTCCTCCAGTTTGGAAATTTCGTCTGCGTCCGTGTTTTCGGTTCTCGGGACCCATACGACGGACAGAGTGGCGCCGATAGCGGTACATAGCGCGAAGATTTTCTTAGATATAGAGGTCAGCGCTAGGCTGGACCTGGAGCCGACCCGAATTACCGGGAGCATGCTCTGGTTATCGACCAGAACCTGTACCTTTTTGCCGGTACAGACGCCGGCTAGAGAGCGGAGGGTGAATAGCAGGCCGTTCGATTCTCTGTGTGTAGACGACTGCTCTCTTTCCCAATCGAGGAAGAAGCCGTGGGCTTCAGCGTAAGGGTGGTCGGGGGCCCCTCTGCAAAGGCCGCCCCAACCAATGCCGGAGGCGTCGCATTCTAGGAACACTGTGGGGGTTTCGTCCTTAGTGGGGTAGATCCGGCCCTGGAAGCGGTCCTTCGGGAGGTTTCTCCAGAAAAGGAGTTCTTCTCTACCGTAGGGGGAGATAGCCACGTGATGGCCCCAGCGGGCCGCGCTGTTGATGTCGGCGAAGAGGGCCCTAGTATACAGGCGGGCAGGGTCGCCGAGGGCGAGGCCCATAGAAATAATTTTTCCTGTGACGCTCGCGATTTCGCGTGCGGTGTGAGCGCGTGTGCGACCGCCGAGCAGGGATTCTATCCCTGTTTGCGCGGAGAGCCACCTCTTAGAGGGGACCGTGAACAGGCCTTTAGCTGTGTCGATATCGAACCCGAGGTGGGTGATGCGGGTGCTGGGAGAGAGGTTCGACTTTCCGTAGTTAATATTGACGTGCGCTCTTTCTGCGTCGGCGATCACGGTCCGTGAAATTTTGTTAGCCTCGGCGACTGAAGAGGCCACGAATAGCCAGTCGTCCAGGTAGGCTAGCATACGGATGCCCTGCCCTCTCCAGTGGCGGACTAGGACGCCC
Organism: Tetraselmis chui; assembly: GCA_026401115.1. Taxonomy (NCBI): domain Eukaryota; kingdom Viridiplantae; phylum Chlorophyta; class Chlorodendrophyceae; order Chlorodendrales; family Chlorodendraceae; genus Tetraselmis; species Tetraselmis chui. Next base: position 7,371 of record JAPMLY010002009.1, read on the forward strand.
ATGACCTTGCTGAATACTCTAGCGGCGTCCGAGAGGCCGAAGCATAATACCCGCCAGGTGTAAAAGCGGCCGCGCCAGGCGAAGCCGCTATACGGCGTAGCGGAGCTGTGGAGGTGGACATGGTAGTAGCCCTGTGTCAGATCCATGCTAGTTAACACGTCTCCCGGTTGGCTTAGTGTGGCCAGGTCGGAGAGAGACTCCATCCGGAACGGGGTTTTTCGTAGCCAGAGGTTGACTTTTCTTTGGTCGCAAATAAGACGGAAGCCGCCGTGTGGTTTTGGAACCACGCCTAGCGGGTTGACCACGCGGGGTTGGGTGCTTTCGAGCCTGATGTGGCCGAGAGGGAGTAGCAGATTGATTTGCTCGTCGACGAAGGCCGCGTTGTCCACCGCTGAGGGGTGGTTAGGGGCGTGGCTGGGAGGGGCTGGGTCGGACTCCCAGTTCATTTTATAGCCGTGTTTTATCCAGTCTCGGACTACGGCGTCCCTGTCGGGGTCTGTGATTGAGTCCCAGAACCGCCAGCCTTTGCGGATAACGCCTGCTGACTGCTGGGGAGCAGCTGGGTCGACAGCAGCTTCGTGTGGTGGTGCCAGTGCAGATTGCGATGCGGAGACTGCGAGAGGGGGGGGGGGGTGGGGAGGACAGTGGAGGAAGCTGTCAGGCCATTGCGGCGGGAAGATTTAATATTGGCAATATAGCGAATATTTACAAGGCGACTGGGTCGCTGGCCACGGTAAGCGTGGGGACTGGGAAGCCGCTAACTCAGGGGGAAAGCTACGCCTTTAGGAGGCGGACAGACTCTAGTAGCACTAGGAGGTCACCAGTGGGGATGCTGGGATCGAGGCATAGGCCTCGCCCCGGAGGGCTAGATACGACGCCTATGAGGAGGCGGATCTGAACTAGATACGACGCCTATGAGGAGGCGGATCTGAAACTTGGTTTCGTTTTGCAGAATGTTGGCTAGCGGGCAGAGCCAGGGCAGTTCTTGGAGAAGTGTCCTTTCTTCTTGCATCTGAAGCACGTAACCTCTGACGGGTCGCTCGGTCTAGGGTTGATAGCAGCGTTGCGTCCGCGACGGTCAGGGTCGCTCCGGGGCTCCGATCTTTGGGGGGGTTGAGCTTGGGCTCGCCTTGCTAGGAGGGAGGGTCTGGATGACGAGCTTGGGAGGGAGCGAAGTGTCTTTGCTGTGTCGATCGCCTTTTTTAGCTTCTTGTTGTCGGCTGACCCCTTCTCGCCTAGCGGGTCTTCTTTGGCGAATAGCTTGGCAATTTCCTGCCCGTACTCGTGTTCCACGTGCAAGGTTTTCGCCTTTTTGCTGATTGAGAGTGACATTTTGGCCGCTATAGAGGCTATCGCTAGTAGCGCTGACAGCAGGTTAGCGGGAGAAGCGGGAGAGCTAGGCTCAATCGGGGAATCATTATTGATATTAATTTGCAGGTCAGCAATAGGGATAAAAGCTGAGTCGTAAATATTGAAGACTAGGTTTAGATCAGACTGAAGGTCTCTAGCGACAGCTGCGTGTCGACGGTGAAGCTTACCGTCTCTGTCAAGCCAGCCGTCGGGGGGTTCTTGAATGGTTCTGTCCGCGATATCTTCATGGGGAGCGGGGCGTTTTCCTTTGCGGTCTTCTGGAAGGGGGGACTCGGAGGGAGCTCTTGCGGCCTCTGGATCGCGAGAAGTTGAAGCCGTGGCGGTGGCTGCCTGGAAAAGGGCGTTAGTTCGAGCTTCTGCGGACAGTAGCGAGTTTCGAGTTGACTCTGCTGTTAGGCGAGCGTTGGTAAGAGCACGCGGGCACGGGAGGCCTTCGATCTCGGGGCTGTCGGAAATAGCAGCGGCGAGAGCGGACTCGGCTGAGATTAGCGCGGAGCGAAGTGCGTCGCGATCTGCGACAGCGTCATCCCAAACGGCTTTGAGGAAAGAGTCGTCTGGGGCGGTATCGGAGAGTCCTGCAGAGCAGGAGAGAAGCAACAGCAGGACCAGGGGGGAGTGCATATTGCAGATAGGAACAGCTGCGGGGAGCTGTCAAAATTAAGAAAAGTTTATATGAAGCGGAATTATTGGAGAGGAAGAAAATATTGCTATAGGGTGATACTATAGAAAACGGTGTCTTAGCCAGAGAGGGTGATTAGAGTACCGACTCCGAACTGAGGAGGTACGCTGCGGTCGCTACCACTATATACCTTATAGTGTGGTAGCGACCACAGCTTGATGACACTACATTTCATCCGCTGTGCCAAGAAAACCGGAGTTTCCTCGTTTACGTACCGTATCGAGGAAACCCTCGTGTATCTCTTCTAGATAGTTCTCTTCTAGATAATTTTTGCTTACAAGAAGAACCAGATAAAGATAAGATAAGATAAACCAGATGAGCACGGATAGTTCTCTTCTAGATAGTTCTAAGAGCTTGTGTGATAAGGTTAGATAGACGGTACAGGTAACCTGAGTTAACCTGTATCACTAGTAATAGTTTGGTTTAGTTAGCAGACAGCACAAGCTACAGGTTCTAAGGCTGTTTCTAGAACACCTGAGGTGTGGATATTTAAGACGGGGACTTACTGGTTGAGGTGAGAGACCGGTACAGAATAGAATCACGCCACACCCAGATTGTAAGAAACCCTGTTCCTAAGACAATCTTACTAATTCTCTCTACGCTGTATAATTAGATCCAGAGATTAGGTTCTACTATTAGTCTAAGGTTGCCAACTTAGCCTAACCAAAGTAGCACCTCACAGGGGGTGGTGGAGTACTGGCCTGTGAGGAGGAGGGAGTCGACCATGCGGGTGGAGAAGTCGTCGGCCTGTCCGAGGGCCACTGTTGACCCTGGGGGTGACAGGACCAGAGGGGTATGGAGTCCACGACGGAGAGGAAGGGGGTCCAAAGGTGTGCCCAATATTTGTTGGGGGTGATTGAGCTGGGGGGCGGTGAGAAACGGGGTCAGCGGGTGTCCCGCGAGTGCGTTCCTGGGATGGTATAGGTCCGTGAAGCGGCCATGCGGCGGGGGATCCCTCAGAAGCGCTTGCCTGTAGGTGGGGGGGGGGGTAGGGGTCGAAGACATGGCGATCAAGCAGGATTTCGAGTGTTGGAAATGAGTATAGGAGGTGAGTGTGGCTTTTCGGGTTGGTGTTTGAGAGTAGTGCGCGTGTTGGCTGCACGCGACCAGGCCCGATGGGACCTGGGTTTGGTGGATGTTGGCGGCGGACAAGGACGTCCGGACGCTCGGAGGGGCGCGATGTGGCGCGCCGCCTACCGGGGAAGAGGCTTTTTGTAAGCGGTGTGTTTTTTTTGTGTGACGTAGTACTTTGACGGGTATATGTGTGGTTTTCGAATTGGATGGCGCGATAGCTGTCGGGGGGATGAAATTCAAATCCCTTGAAGCTGCGCCTTTGAGTGTGTACCGTCTGGTGTCGCTACGGATCCACTGACCATTGTGAGCTAGGCTCGGGTGGGGAGAGGTGAATGGTACACGCTGTCCTGCGGCCCTATCCACCAGTCTTGCGCTCGATGGGAGGCCAGGCCCAGAGCGAAGACGATCGGCGTTGCTCATCCGAGCTACCGACCCATCCCCGGTATGTGGTGTAGTAGTACTTTAGTAGTACTGTGGATCTTTTTACTGTCTTTAGTGACGGTAAGATACTTTTTTTTTTCAGAATTGAATGTTGCACCTGTACATGTACTCGCTTCGCTTATTCCGATATCTGGAATTGACTACGATAATACAAATAACGTGACTCTCAAACGCACCCGCGACAGTACTTTAGCAGAACATACCGTGACTCTCAAACGCACGCAGTCACGTGATCACGCAGCACGAGAACGATAGTAGTTTAGTGTAGAACATACCGTGACTCTCAAACGCACCCGCGACAGTACTTTAGCAGAACATACCGTGACTCTCAAACGCACTACGACACAACACAATAATACCTCGTCGATGAACTCCCCCCACCGTCAAACAGTCGCGTTGTGTTGACTGTCACGCCATTTCTTTGAATCAAAATGCCGGGGATTTGATCATCGGGTCCTCATCGAATTGTGAACGTTGGAGTCGTGGCACTCGTGTAATCTATCACGCTCCATAGTCGTGTGCCCGATAGAGCTCCCGGGAAATCAATCTTTTGTATGGGCGAAACTTCCCCACCGAGGTACCGCGCGGCATCTCGGCCTATGAACATGTCGCCGAGCTTCCAATTGCTTACCGCCTCGATGTTCCCACTTGTCACGGGGAATGTGCAAGTAAGGCGAGTAGCCCCCGGGCCCAACGTCGTATTTGTCGTTTCCTCATCCACGAAGAACTCCCAAATGGTGGGCTCGGGGATCGTGTAGGTTACAATGTTCAGAAAGGACGTGTTTTCGGAGCCGCCGTTTGTGGTTTCAGTGTACACGGGGATCCCGTTTCGACGAATCTCTATACCCGGCGTGTTCTCGGGAAGCGCCCACGTGGTGATGAAGGTGGGCGCGCGTGTGTTCTCCACATCAGTTATGGTCCATAAATGTGTCCCGACACGACTCAACCCCGGTATTACGACGGCGACGAGGTTCCCGCTGTCAAGTACATACGACTCAGGGCTGCTTTCGTCATCGTTCTCGACCCTCCACATGCCGTTCATATCAAGGTTTGTCTCCGTCGCGTCGAATGAAGCGTAGAGACGGAATATGCCCGCTCCGGCCGCGCCGTTGTTCGCGGGTGGCACCGCGACATAGAATTCCCATATTGCGATTGTTGGGATTTCGTACGTAATCGGGAATTCAGCTGGTAAAAAACTGTCTCCTCGGTTACTTGTCTCGGTGTATATTGGGGTCCCGTTCCTTCTTATCTCGACTCCCGACGTGTGTCTCGGGCAGTGCCACCTAACATTGAACACCGGCGCTAGGCTCTCGGTGCTGTCCGCTATGGTACACAAAAGACTGCCCACGCCATTTGCGGAACTGTAGATTCGGTCTACATCGTTTGGTACCGGTTCCCATGTGTCGGGAAAAACTGCCTCCCCCCCAAACGAACTCGAAATTGCCTCCTCCCCGAACAAATCCATAAACATTCTTTGGTGCGCCGATGAGGCCGCAACGTAGAACTCCCACACCGTGGGCGGCTTCGGCTCCGTGAGTATCGACCCGATGGCCGTTATCGGCGACGAGTTCCCCGCCACGTCGAGGGCTTGCACCCAAAACCAGTACCGCGTCTCCGGGAGCAAGGTGTCCCTCACAACATTTGCCGAGGCCAACGTTGCCCCCTCAATGAAGTACGACGCGATGTCCTCGTACTCCCCGTCGGGGATCTCGTACTCCTTGTTGTGGTACAGTCTGACTTCGCCGATACCGCTAGCCATTTTATATTCTTGGGGAGCAATAATACGGATGCGTCATGATAGCCAACTTGTTGATCTAGATGATCCAAGCGATTGGCATAGGGACTTGGTTGATGAGACACTTGAAAAGCCAACAAAGTCAAAACTAGCTGCAAGAAGAGCTAAACGAGGCAAGGGAGGAGGCCAACATGTGGAAGAGGAAGTGGATAGCCGAGGTGACGAAGGAGGGCGAGAGGAAAAGGAGGACGACCCTCATGAGGAGCCCCTCCGGGCATTTATGGAGTCGGACTTCTTCAAACAAGGACGGTGGAAGCTCGCTGCCCCCGACGCCGTATCGTATGAGCCCGCGCCGCCGAGACCAAAGCCCAGGGCAAAGCCCCGGGCCAAAGCGAAGCCACGGGCGAAACCCGCGAGAGTGCCGCCCCCCGTCGTAGAAGAGGAGGAGGAGGATGGGCCATATGAGGAGCCATCCGGCTTGTCAAGCAGCTTCTACGACACCATGATCATCGTGTGATGCACCCCCCGGTGGGCGTAACCTGTTAACCTCTATAACCTCTCAGAGGTTTTTGAAATTCCCAAACAATGTAATTTAAAACTTTCAAAACTTTCTCTAAGACTTTTCTGCAATTTCAAAATTCATGCAATCAGGTTAATCATGTTAATACTTTAGAATTTTAAAAGTAGTATATAGTCCTTAGTACGTGATTGCTACGTGAAATTTGAAAAGCACGTGAATTTTCAACGATTAACCTAATTTGAAACAGGTTAATGGGAGGTCACCGAGGTTAATCGAAGTGCAATCGAGGGACAATCGTGTGAGGTAGTAACTAAAGAGCCGTGATGCACATAGACCGAAAGTCCAAGATTGCCATGACGCCGCCGCGATTCAAGTGCGACGCGTGCATTAGCGCCCAAATCGAGTATCCGCTCCCCAGCCGCTCCTACTTCATGACGCTCATCGGGAGCGCGGGCAGCGGCAAGACCTCCCTCATGGTCAACATGCTCCGCAGCCCGCAGTGCTACAAGAAGGCGTACCACCACGTCCACCTCGTGATCCCCCCGCACTCCCTCGCGTCACTGGACATGAAAATGTTCAAGAAGCACGACAAGTGCTACGACGAGCTTGACTTTGCCACGCTCGACAGGATCCATGAAAAGGCCATGGCGGCCTCCGACGAGAATGAGTTTAGCCTCCTCGTAATAGATGACCAAACCGCGGCGCTCAAAGACCGGGACGTGCAGAGGCTCATGAAGCTCCTCATTTACAACCGACGCCACTTGCGCCTCAGCATCATCATGCTTGTGCAGTCGTACAACGCCATCCCGCTCCCGGTCCGAAAGACCATCAGCCACTTTGCCATGCTGAGGCCGCGCAACAAGAAGGAGTACGAGGCCATTTTCAAGGAGCTCATCTTCCTTGACCCGCAGACCGCCGACGACATGATGCGCTTCATTTTCAGGGACCGCTACGACTTCATGTTCTGCGATGTCGAGAAATCACTATTCTTCAGGAATTTTGACCGTATTAAACTAAATGCCGAGGAAGACCACTTCGAAAGCCAAGACCAAGAAGCCAACCAAGAAGGCGGCGGCGGCCCGTAAGCCCAAGTCCACCAATAAGAGCAAGTCGTCGTCGCAGAGGGTCTCTCAGAACGTCAATGTGCGTGTTACCGGCGGCCGAGGGGGTGTCGGGGGTGGGGGCGGAGCAGGAGGCGGAGGGGGCGCCGGCGGAGCGGCAGGCGGCTCGTCGATGATGCCTCACAGCTTTGCCACCTACTCCATGGGCCACCCGGTACGCATTACACAACTTCCCGATGGCTCTATGATCCCGAGCGATTTCGGCGGGAGGACCACTCAGGCCCCCGTCACGCGCCCCGCGTCCACGCAAACGCCCGTACGCGACCACACTGCGCAAATGAAGTTGGAAAGCCGCGGGACTAGCATGATTCCCGAACCAGGGTCGGGCGCGTTGGTCCCCGTTGAAAATATGCGATCTCCCATTCAAAATCAACAGCCACCGATCGTAGAGAGCGTTGCCACGTCGATGCCCTGGCGGGGTGCGCCCCCCCTCGGCGCTCCATCGCAGAGCCCGGCCCGGGGCGCAGAGAGTCCGGCCATGGAGCCTATGCGCCTTGATGATCATCACCCCCTGCGCTTAGAAGCCGGGCATCAAACGGGCGTGGCAATTCAGCCTCGAACAAGGAGTTCCGGGAGCAGCATTAGCGACCGGAGCAGCGCGGCGGAGTTTGGGAGACGCGTGCCTCGGGTGACCATGTTCCGCGAGATGAAGAGCCCGCTTGAACCGGCGCACTCGGGCGATCAAACGCATTTTGACCCGAAGGGGGTGTTTCCGTCGACTAGCCAAGGGCCGCCGAGTACTCAAAGGGCGACTGGCCGAGGGCTAATCTCGGATTTGGAGCGGCTGGAATTTCAGGGCTACACAAGCGGCATGAGAAACATGCCGGGCACTACGAGGAACCCCGCGGGACTCGTAGAAAGCGCCCCCACGGCATTGCTCCGCAAAAACTTGGCGATGGCCAAAGCGGAGGACCGCGAGCGTGTGAGGAAAGGGAAGGCGCCGGCGGCCCAACTCATGGAGAGATCGTCTTCGACCACTAGCTCTTCTATGCCGTCCAATGCCCGCTTCCGCCCCCGTCGGGGCACCGTGTTTGCCGAAGGCGCCTCTTCCGCCGGCCCGTCAAAACCGCGAGCCCGTCGTGGCGCAAAAAATTGATGGGGGGATGCGCCTGCGCCCCTGGCCGGGCGCCCCGGGCCATATTTTCAATGGGCTCCATAGAAGATAGCGTCGAGGGGGGACGCAACCCCCCAAGGGGCGCAGCGCAAAAAATTGATGGGGGGTAATTTTGTCTTCAGACCGTAAACGACGACAAATGACATTCTTTGGCAAGCTCGGGCACGCTGCAAGGTACATCGGGAGTAAAATTGCGGGACCGGTCTCATATTTGGGGCACAAGGTGGGCACCGCCCTTCTCACCGCTGCGCCGGCTGCGGCATTCATCAACCCTGCGCTTGGCGTGGGATTCGCGGGGGCTGGGGCGATTGCACAAGGGATTGGGGCCGTCGGAGATGTTGGAAAAAGCTTGCTGAGCGGCAATGCGGGGAAAACTGAGCTGGACAGGGGCAAAGCGGGCGTTGGGCAGATCAAAGGAGGGGTAGCGGGTCTCCGGTCGGCTTATAAAAGCTACAAGTCCAAGTCGGGGCTTGAAAAAGGTTAATTCTGCGCCCCTAGCCGGGCGCCCCGGGCCTATCTTTGATGGAGCCCATTGAAAATAGCGTCGAGGGGGGACGCAATGGGGGGTTGCGCCCTCCCTCGACGCAAGGAGACCCCCCAAGGGGCGCAAAAATAATCTGATTCCTATTTAAACATGTCCGTCAGCGATTCCCTTGTATTTAAGCCCAAGCCCGCCTCTATTTCCGGCACCACTCACCGTCAGAGCGTGCCCTCCTACAATGGCACGACCTTCTCGGGCCACCAGACCATCCTGCTCAACATCCCGTGCGGCCGTCGGGGCCACTACCTCAACACGCGCATGTCATACTTTCGCTTCAAAGTGGTAAACACGTCAGTTGGCGGCGACCTCCATCCCGACTACACCGCCGCGTCCTTCATCCAGTCCATGTCGCTCTGTCACGGCTCCAATTTGCTTGAGCAGATCCACGAATACAACGCGTTGTACCACGTGATGTACGACCTTCAAGCCGATACGGAAACCCATACAAGGGCCGGAAACATCTTACACGGCTCGTCGAGCGATACTGCCCGCTCTGGTACAAAGATCGAGAAAGGCGGGAGTTTCTTCGCATACTATTGCATCCCCATTTTGTCGGGGATCATTGGGCCTCTGCAGTCCAAGTACCTGCCCACCGGAATCATGACGGGCGGGGACCTCCGACTTGAGCCCACGCTCGCGGACCTACGAAACGCGGGCGTTGTGAGCCCAAGCCCTAATGCCGCAAGTTGGGAGATAACCGATGTCGAGCTAGAATTGGAGTACGTCGAGGTGTCCTCCGAGGTCGACCGCATGATCCAGCAGGCAAACCCCCGCTACGTGATTTCCTTTGAGTCCTTCGCAAACTACACCAACACTATTGCGGTGGGCGAGTCGCGCTTGAACAAGCTCATCCCCGCGCGGTTCTCCTCGCTGAAAACGTTGTACACCATATTTCGACCGGCTGCGGACATCACCGACGCGCACAAGAAGTCCGTCTCTAATCGTGTGAAACCGCAGCTCAGGAATTGGTACTACCAAGTGAGCGGCGAAAACATCCCGGCCACCCCGGTTCGCGAAAACGTCGAATCGTTTGCGGAGCTTCAAAAGGCACAGCATCTGCTCGGGAGCGTCAATATTGCCGGGCTCATCGAACGCGCCACGTACTACAACACGGATAGCAGCGGGCAGTGCAGTTTTGCCATCGGACAGAATCTAGAGACGCTGAGCCACAAGAGCACGCTCACGGAGAGCGGCAAGAACACGCTAAACACGAACTGCTATCTCCTCGGCGACTGCACGCCCGCCGCCGCGCTCCAGATGTCCACCTTTGCGCACTTCGACGCCGTCATGGTCATCGAGAACGGTGTTGCCACTTCCGCGTTCTAATGTGCCCATGGCCGGGCACACTGGCCTATCTACGATGGACGCTTCGAGTGGCTCATTGAAAATAAGCGTCGAGGGGGGACGCAAAGAGACCCCCCATTATTGTACCTTTAAAATGTGACTTCGCAATAAATGACTGTCCATCGCATATTTGTGAGCTCCGAAGAGAGAATCAGTGGCCATCGTGGTGATTTCATAGTCGACACCGCAAAGGAGTTTGCGCGGTTCGAGGGGCGGCGTGTGATGTGCGCCGTGGAATTTTGCGATGTCGTCCGATACACCTCAGAGGGCGATGGATACGTCAAGAATAACAACAACCCGTCGGGGCTACTCCTCGAGTGCCCGGACATGGTCGCCTCAAACTCCTATCAAACGTGGGACGGCGCAACATCGTGCGCCCTCACAATGCTCCAAAATTATGCAACCGCGGGCATCTATGGCCTTGCGCACGACATGCCATATTGTCGCAAGTCACACATGGGAATCGTTGTGGACTACGACTACGTCAAGCGTCTTGGGAGCATACGCTTTCGGCTTCGAAGGTGCGCAACGGAATACGACGAAGAAGATTTCCAAGTGGTCGGCCCGTCAGACAGCTTGGAGGCATGGGCCTTTCAGCTGGTATTCTGGGAGCCATGCGGATGCACGCTCAAGTCCCCCTTCTCCTACGACTTCTTTCGAGTGTGGTTGACCAGCAAGAACGGCACCGGCTCCATCGTGGACTGTCGCATACCGGTCCTTCTCAATTCAAGCCGCAGCGTGGACGTGTCGGACGGCAAGTGGATGGTGGCGCTAGAATTCCATACTCCAATACGATGCGAGAAGTTGGAGGAGGACCAGCCAAACTCCATAGTTGTCGCGTGCCCCACGCTTGTTGACAGTGAAGACCGCCATGTGCTGGGGCACCTCGGGAAAACTTATCGAACGGGTGAGGAGTCGATGTTTGGCCAAAAGTATAGCATCAAACCGGGCTCCCGTGACGTTTTGGGCCACGAGCTGAGAGTGCCCATCGACTCGATCACCGACATCCATTTGCAGCTCCGGACCGCTGTGGACTTGGCGTTGGTATCCGAGCCGCAGAAGTACGAGCCGCACTACGTCGTGTCGCTTGTGTTTTTTCGAACCGTTTAATCAATACAGACAATGAAGCGTGCTTTTCTGAGCTCCTTGGGCTCGTCGGACACAAGCGACGTGCAAGCCGCTTTCAACGGTGGCCTCCTGTCCTCGCATGTATCGGGGGAAACGGAGGTTTTCTTCGAGAACACCTCGTCGCTCTTCAGGACCGCGGGAGAGGGGATGGGGAGAAGATTGCTCGAGGATGAGCTACCATTCGACACCAATGCGCCCATTGTTAACGGGTTCAATCTTTCGGCGGGACCGCAAGCCGACACGCAGGTGGTCATCTCGTTCACCATTAACGACACGATATAGTGTGAATGAATCATAATACGGCAAAAGCATGTCAGCGGCTCGCGTGGATACCACCATTCTTGTCCCCGAATTCTCCGAGTTCCGCATCTCCCACTTGAATGAAAACTTGTATCACGGATTTGTGCTCGGCGGCTACGACGCATTAGGGGACCGGCTGCTGTCGGACCACATCGGCTACCCCGTGAAAAGCTTGGCGCCGTTCAGTCAGCTCAATGTGCGGTTCCCGGAGCTAGAAGCCGACGCGACGGGCGTTTCACAGTGGCCAGGAACCCTCCTATTGCGCCCTTGGCCGGGCGCCCCGGGCCTTATTTTCAATGGGATCAATCGAAGATAAGCGCCGAGGGGGGGCGCAACCCCCCAGCAGGACACAATAGCTCATCTAGCAAGGGCTGTGGGATCTGGTAGGTCTCCGAGCGGTTGGCGCTGCGGGCAAAGCCGGGCCTTGAGCCGCGCTGCGCGCACGCAAAGTGGATCCCGTGCTGTCGCTTGTGGTCGCAAGGGTTGCTCGTGCAATGCTGCAACACAAGGCCCTCGCGATTGGTCCATATGTTGGTCGCTTTCTTGTAATCCCGGCCATACTTGCAGTACGAGCACGTGTGAATATAGTGCGAGAGCGGCTGCATTATCTCGCGTGTCTTTAGAAGCCCGGTTGCCGGGCTTTCGATGAACCACAGCTGGGGCTCGTAGTACGCAATGACATCCAAGCACCTTGCCACAATTGAGTCAGCGTGCTCCAGCCGACGGGCTCCACGCGTCTTTGCGCGGGAGTACTCCGTGCACGGAGGGCTTGCCCACACGATGTCAAAATACTTTGTCGGGTAGCTCCGCTGATAGTCCCAATCCCGCACGTCCATCTGGACTTGGGCTCCAAACTTCGCCTCGGTGTCCACGCCCACGTACTCGTAGTTCCCGGGGCCGTATATTCGCTCGAGCGCCTTGCGAACGCTGCCGGTACCGCAGCACAGATCCAAGACTCTCACCATTACCGCCTTTCCATTGTGTGCGAAAATTGCACCGGGCGTCTAACGTAAGTAGACAATTATAAGATTGTAAGATATACAACAGCTACTCAATCGCCACCATGCCTCCTCGTGTCGACCCAGCCATTAGAAAGCGCCGAGGCGCTCAGAAGCGCCATTACGAGAGCAATGCGGACAGGATCAACAAGGTGCGCTTCTTGAAGCGTATCGCCAATGGGTCCGTCTCTCGGATGCAGACGTACACGCTCAAAAAATACAAGATGACCCCCGAAGATTTCAACAACATTCGAAAGTGCAACGTAATCACCTCTCCCGGCTCCCTACGATTTTGAGGCCCCGTGCTCGGTCCAAGAGGCGCCGGTCGAAGAGGCTCCGGCCGCCGCCGAAACTGCGCGTGGACAGGCGGGGCGCGGTGGAGGGCGTGGACGTGGGGGTCGCGGTGGAGGGCGCGGTGGAGGGCGCGTAGGAGGGCGCGGTGGAGGACGCGGGGCCACCCCCAGAAGCGAGGGGCGCGTGACTCGGTCCTCGACAAGGCATCAGGCGCATGAGCAACAGCATGAGCAGCAAGAGGAGCAGCAAGAGGAGCAGCCGGCACCGAACGTTCCCGCAACGCCGCCCTTGCCATCGGTCGAGGAGCTTGCAAAGAAAATCCTTACTTTTGAGGGAAAGCCGCAGATTGATGCCAACGGAAAACCCACTGGCAGGACAATATCTAAGAGTACTGCCAAACAATACTCGTTGAATTTTAAGAAGCTCGTTACCGCACTCGGTTGCAACAAGGCCGAGGACCTAGGTGCGTGTTTACGAAAGACCGACCTCTTTGACGACTACATCGATGAGACGTATCCTAATAGCAACACGGCCAAGTCCAACTACAACTGTCTCGTCGCTCCCGCTAAGTACATCCCCGAGCTCAAAGCCGCCTACGGCTCCACCATTGAGCTACTCCGCGAGCGCATGCTCTATCACATCAAGAAGGCGGAGACGGAGGCCATCGAGGCAACGGGCTCCCAAAAGGTGGAGAGCTTGGCCAGCATCAAGAAGCGCATTACGGGCGTGAAGAGGAAATTTGGGGACACCTCACCGGAGTACGTCGCGGCGGTTCTGCAGACGTCGCTCAAGGGCCTGCGAGGAGAGCTCGCGACCGTGAAAGTGGTTGGATCGGTGAAGGAAATGGACAAGTATCCCAATGCGTACTATCACGCCGCGGGGAAGATTCGTATCAAGGAGTTCAAGACCAAGCAGATTTACGAACCGTACCTCTTCACCCTGAAGAAGACGGAGCGCCCTTACAAGGTGCTCGACAAGTGGCTCAAGGCCAAGAAGCCCAAGTACCTTTTGGGCAACAACAAGGAGACCACGGGGAATATCCTCAAGAGGGCCCTCGGTGTCGGCGTGCTCGACATCCGCCACAGCATGATCAGCGAATTGGTCAACACGGGCGACAACGCGGGCACGGAGGCCAGGTTGAGGGAGATTGCGCCCATGTTCAAGCACAACTGGACGATGACCACGCGCTACTATCGCAACACGGACACGGAAGAGGACGTCGACGAGGAGGACCGCTAGCCTGCGCTGGGGCGCATAAATCATAAATATTTAGTGATTGTCATATGTGTATTAACAGGATCGTATGGTGGGAACTCAAAAACACGCGTGCATTAATCGTATGTCTTTTGAAAAGTAGGCGTTTTAACTGTGTACATGGGTTGTTAAATTTTACATGGTACGTAAATCACAAATATTCTGATATTGTCAGATGTGTTTGATCGGGGTCGTATGGTGGGAAATTGAAAACATGTGTACAGTAATTGTACGATTTTTGAAAATTAGGTGCTTTAACTGTGTAATTTATCATTACCTTTACCAACACTTTGTACCAGCCATTAGATGTGCGCAAATTCGAAGGTATTACTCCGCCAAGTACAAATCCATTTGGATATCCCTCTTCTGGATTTACACCCGACCACTCTCGTGTATCACTTGATTGGATTATACCTTCGTTCATTACGTTCGCCAAGATTCGCACGTTTGAAATGGATGCTCCATTAGGAAATGTGTCACCCGTCAATGGGATCAGTCTTACATCGAATACACTCACAGCGAAGTCCATGTGATATACGGTATCATCAACTTGCGAAAACCATCGCAACACACTGACTCTAGCAGCATTCCTTGATTTAACCTCATCAAAGTATACATCATAATCATACGCCGACCGAATTGAATTAACCACGGTGTCGTCCACATACTTTTGTTAGCAGCGTCGGTATCTTCTTCGGGTGACTTGACATTTAGAACACGTCTATTCTGGCAACTAACGACCCCGAAAATCACATTAAATGTGTCTTTTACCCCTAAACTTAAGGTAGATATCGTAAAAAATGGATTATCAAATGACCCCAAGGCTGAAGGGGTATTGGGTGCTGGAAGCAATGGACGTTGTAAAAAAATGTTTTTCTTGTCCCCATATATCATGGGTTTGTCATCGCCCGTTATCATCCCCCACTGAATTTCAGTGTCTAGTAACCGTTGGTCAACGTACGCCTTGTTTGCTGCGTCACTGCCAATTTCAGGGAGCCCGACACTCTTGATCGGTTTCCCGTTAACGCTTATGAATTCCGGTCCGACGAAGAACGAAGGCCCCGAAATAGTTTCAGTGACAATGGATTCCGTGACAATGGAGTCTGTGGTAACACTATCCGTGGCAATGGAGTCCGTGACAATCGCCGAGAATTTAACGTCCCTTGCGTGGATCTCTTTCCAACGGTTTTCAATAGTACCCAGTACAAACTCAGCATCTCCGTCGGGGAACATGTGTCCATCCACCTCGACGCCATCATCGTTGTATTTCAGCCGCGCCACCGTGTCCCCGTCTGAATTCTTAAACCGGATGTCGTTGTACAAATCGATGTCGTCGGCCACCTCAAGGTTGTCGAAGTAGCCGTCCTTGGCGTGGACCTTGTCCCATCGCTGGTTTTCGCTTCCCAAATCATGGAGCTCGTTGATGTCTGGTAGGAAGTGTGCCGATATCTCCAAGGCGGTGAGGTCGGCGAGGGGCTGTAACACCAGAAAGCCCGACGTGGATGGGTGCTTGAATAAGGCAATGCCCGTGTATAAAGTGTTCGCATCCACCTCCCCCGCGTACACACCGAGACCGTGGATGGACCCCCATTGCGCGGTAGTGGATCCGAGGCTCTGCTTATTGCTGGGAATCATTGACGCGTCCACGAGAATGCCCCCACCCGACATGCTAGCCGCGGGCGTCTTCGGGTCCCCTGTCCGCAACGCCTCCCACGACACGTCGGTAAACTCGGGCTTGTCGGCCAAGTCGTTGTACGAACTGCTGAAGAAGGTGGGCTTGTTGGAAACGTTGCCCCATGCGATCGTGCCCGGCAGCTCCTCACCCAAGTCGTTGTTGAATTCCGACAGGTTGACCGTTCCTTGACTGGGGCGCACCCACTCCGGCTTCCCCGTCAAATCGTTGTACGAGCCGCTGAAGAAGGTGGGCTCGTTCAACACGTCCGCCCACTCCACGTCGCCACCTGCCAGGGATAGGTCATTGTTGAACCCCGACAAGTTGACGCTCGCTTGGCTAGTGGCCACCCATGTCGGCTTACCGGATATGTCGGACCACGAGGATGCTCCGTCCTGACCGTCGGTGCCGTCCCTGCCGGGATCGCCTTTGAGGTCCTCGATGCTTGGCCTGTCGGTCAAGTCGTTGAACGAGCCGCTGAAGAAGGTGGGCTTGTTGGTAACGTTAACCCACGCAATTGTGCCCGGCAGCTCCTCGCTCAAATCGTTGTTGAATTCCGATAAGTTGACAGTCCCTTGACTGGGGTGCACCCACTCCGGCTTCCCCGTCAAATCGTTGTACGCGCCGCTGAATAATCCGGGCTTGTTCACCACGTCAGCCCACTCCACGATAGCCGCCGTCAAGTCGTTGTTGAACCCCGACAAGCTGACGCTCGCTTGGCTAATGGCAACCCATGTCGGCTTCCCCGACAAATCGTTGTACGCGCCGCTAAAGAAGGTGGGCTTGTTCAACACGTCCGCCCACTCCACGTCGCCACCTGCTAGGGACAAGTCGTTGTTGAACCCCGACAGGTTCACTGTGGCGGTTAGCCTCTGAAAGCTAAACGCTAGCACAAATCTGTTCTAGTCTGTCTAGCTCTGTGTCGTAAGATTGCAAATGATGTTGTCGAGAGGCAATTGATGAAAGATGTTTCACTGCTGTACTTGGGCAGTAGATGTTGTAAATGAACAAAGGAATTGTTAAAAGGTTCTGTCACCTCCCTCTACTGCACTGGGCTTAAATAGGTTTCAGCCCAGACTAGTTACGCCTGCAAGCTTCGCTTACGTGTCAGGCGCTAGTGCTGCTCAACCGTCGTCATCTGTCCTCGAGACGCGGCCTGCCTAGCATTGGGTTTCACGACGCGGCTCCTTCTGCATTGAAGAGCTCGTTCTGGCGCGTCATCTGGCTAGTTAGATTAATTATGCATATCTGTACGTACCGGGAGGTACTGGTCGTACTGTAGCATCAGCACCATTACAATATTGCAGTAGCGACGTACCCACGAGTATACGTCCGTCCTGTGGAAAAGCACGAATTGGAATCCGTAACGAGTACCTGTACAATGTCCTGCAATGTACTGTTGCAGGACTGTACTCGTCACACTCGTACCCTCCCCCTCTTGACAGATCAATGAGGCCGCCGCGAGGCAGACCTCCGTGGTTCTTGGCTCCTTTACTGAAGCAGTTACTGGGACTCAGGAATGCGCGCTGGGAAAGCGTGCATGAAGTCAATGTACGCCTGAGTCTTGGCGAATTTGCGCCATTGGGGCGTCTCCAAGAATTCTTGTAATGCAACTGTTCGATGCACCTCGTTCAAACGGTGCCAGACAGGTGGAATGTCGTCATCACTGAAGTGCGTCATGAAGAGCAAATATTTGCCTCGTCGTCCAGGTAACGACTTGATGCACACAGCAGAGATGTGAGAGACGTCGAACTCCTCGTCGTCTCCTTCAGGGACAGTCACCGGGACAGCTGGTCGTAGCAGAGCGGTAGAGCAGGGTCTTAAGTTGTTAACGTGGAACACAGGATGTAAGCGTACTGTCGCTGGCAGTTTCAATCTGTAACTGTGTTTTCCAATCTGCTCCTCCACTGAAAAAGGGCCAAGCTGTCTGTCTCTGAGTTTCCTGTTCGGTTGTCCTCGCAGAAAAAGATTTGCTGTGACGACTGACACCTTGTCTCCCTTAGCGAAGTGTGGCGCTGTAGACGGTTCTGTGCGCGCTTGCATTTCGTCCTTGTGTAGCTGTAACACTGAGCGTACCAGGGTGTGCACTTCCTGTAACAATCTCAACCGTTCTGTTGCGTCTTGCGAAAAAGGAATCGATGGTCGCATGCTGAAGAGCAGGTCAGGAGGCTCCTCAGGAGAAAAACCAAAGTTAGCCTCGAACGGCGTGTGCTCAATTCCGAGTGCACGCGAAGCGTTGTACGCAAACTCCACTTGCGGTAGAAGTGTCGACCAGTTAGAGCCATCATAGCAACAGAAGCAACGAAGAAGCTGCTGAAACGTGCTGTTCACGCGCTCTGTCAGTCCATCTGTTTCTGGGTGTCGGCTGGTAGACATGTTCAGACGAGTTCCAAGGCGTCTCCATAGTGTCTGCCAGAAAGCGCTGACAAATTTCGGGTCGCGATCGCTAATCAGCACACGGGGAAGTCCATGTAAGCGGTAGACTCCCTGTAAAAACAAATTGGCAGTTTCTTCGGCAGTAATCGACTCTGTACATGGCAGAAAATGGGCCATTCGAGTTAGATGGTCTACTACAATCAGCACACTGTTAAAGCCGTTGCTCTCAGGCAAGTGTGTCAGGTAGTCAAGACCAACTGTGTGCCACGGTCTGGGTGGAACAGGTAATGGGTAAAGAGTCGCAGCCATCTGCGGTCGAATCTTCGCTCGTCGGCACACGACGCAGCGTTCACAAAAATCTTTCACGTCTTGGCGGATTCGTTTCCACCAGAATCTGTCGAGTGCTTTAGCAAGAGTGCTAGCAACTCCTCTGTGACCGGCTGACGAACTTTCGTGCAGCTCTGCGATCAATCTCAGTCGGAGCTCAGAGTTCTGTGGAATACAGAGGCGATTGAGACGCCAAAAGTACCCGTCTCTGGCTTCTATCCGGCTGTCTCTTGTCCACTCACCATCGTCCCCATAAAACGAATCTCGTGAGAACCCCTCGCGAATGAGATCAGCGAACTCAGGGCTCAGCTGCAACGCGTCAACAGTCAGTGAATTTAACTGTGCGTCTTCAAACAGCAGCTGGGACTTCCGTCGTAATTCTCGATCTGACGGAACCTCGCCATCCCAAAATAAGGGTACTGTGGCCTGAGGTACGAAGTCTGGACGCCGGCTTAACGGGTCAGCTTCGTTCAGAGCTCCCTTGCGATATGCAAGTGTCATCGAGCCCACAAACGGTTGCAAATCCCGCAGGTATCTTGCTTGCCGCTTGTTCAGCCTGTTGTTCGGTTGCCTGAGCAGGTGCCGCAGTGTGTCGTGGTCTGTTACGACAAGGAACTTAGAACAGCCTTCAAGATAGCACCTCCAATGCTTGACAGCTTCGCATACGGCCAAAGCTTCTAAGTCGTACGCAGAGTAAGTGTTACCACGCTCAGCTGGATTCAGCTTACGCGCCCAGTAAGAGACTGGTTGAAGACCGCCTCCTTGGTCTTGCAACAGGACTGCTGCAATCCCCACTGTTGAAGCATCTGTAGCTACGGTGAACGTCGCGTCCGAGCCGACCTCCGGAAGGATCAGGCATGGCGCGGAAATGAGCCGTAACTTGAGAGTCTCGAAGGCTTCCAAACAGGCAGGCGTCAGCGTAACCTTCTGTGGCTGGGACTTCCGCAGTAAGTCCGTCAATGGAGCCGTAAGGTCGCTAAAATGGTGTATAAATCTCGCATAGAAGTTGCAGAACTGTACGAAACTGCGAACCTCCTTCTGCGTCTTGGGCACTGGCCAGTCTGCAACGGCCTCGACTTTCTTTGTGGAAACCGAAATTTTCCCGGCTGACACAGTGTAGCCCAGATACTCCATTTCTTGCAATCCGAAGAAGCATTTCTTAAGGCGTAATTTCAGCCCTTCCTCCTTGAATCGCTGTAGCACTAGACGCAGGTGCTCCAGGTGCTCTTCCAGAGTTCGACTGTAGATACAGACGTCATCCAGGTAGACTGTCACGAACTTATGTAAAAAGTCGCGAAGTATGTCGTTCATCATCCTCTGAAATGTAGCTGGTGCGTTACACAGCCCAAACGGCATGGCGACCCATTCCATTAAGCCATCAGGGGTCTGAAAAGCCGTCTTGTGAACGTCCTGATCACGCACTCGAACTTGCCAGAATCCAGAAGCGAGGTCGAGGTGTGTGTAAAAGTTCGCGTCCTTAAGTTCGTCCAGAGTGTCGTCCACACGCGGTAGCGGGTAAGCATCTTTACGCGTAACCTCGTTAAGACCACGGTAGTCAATGCACAGACGTAGCGAGCCATCAGCTTTCCGCACAAAAAGAATTGGCGAGCCGAACTCACTGTAGCTGGGACGGACCAGACCAGCGTTCACTGCGTCTTTGAGCTGTCGATTAAGCTCAGCGCGCTCTGCGGGTGACAATCTGTTCAGACGTTGACGTCGCATCGGGCCAATTGTTTCAATGGGATGATCCCACTGTCGGCTTACAGGTGGAGAGTCGACAGGTTGCAGTAACTCCGGGAAGTCATCAAAGAGTAAAGACCGGAAGTTATCACGTTGTTCTGCTGTTAGTTCCTCTCCAGTGTGAAAGTCTGTCGTTTGTTCAGCGACTGACGTAAGTTCAATGACGTAAAAATCAGCATGACGTCCTCTGCTGCGGCGCGTCTTGCGCATAAGCTTCTGAACTTTCGTAGACGACAGGAGTAGACACTCAGGGCGTCGTTCCTCGAGTGTAGTCTCCACAGCTGTGCCGTCCATTAGTGTAAAAATTCTGGTTGTACCAAATTGTAAAGAGGCCTGTTCGTCATCAAGCCATGGTAAACCCAGGATTAAATCAGCTGTGCGTAAATCACGTAAGACATAAAAAGTCCGGTGAAACTCGTGTCGAGCCAGCTCAAAAGTGACGTCACAGACTGTCGTAGAAGTCACTCGTTGTCCATTAGCGAGTCGAACTGGGGTTTTACTGGCAGACTTCCGAGTCTGTAAAGCAAAGCGTCGTACAAAGTCCTCTGACACAAAATCAAGTGTCGCAGCACAGTCCACTAATCCAGAAATTTGTTGTCCGCCATCAGGAGTTTTCACAGTCAGCTCAGTCCGAATTAACGGGCGAGCTTCCGTGAGGTCAGTCAGTAGGGCTGTAGCTGTCGAAGAAAATTGTCGCAGCGTAGCGATGGACTGTTCCGAGTCGTCTGTTGGTACAGGTACCGAGTCAGGTTGATCAGGTGCTGTAGGTTCTAGTGAGTCGTTAAACGCACAATCTGCGTCGACTAACCACAGCTGTACAGGCCAAGGGGCTGGAGCAACCACCTCCTGTTGCGCTGGGTTCTCCAGTGACTGACGTGTAAAAAGCTGTGTCCTTGCTGGGAATTCTTGATAGAGTTTCCAGTGCTTAGTCACCTGAGTAAATTTCGCCCACTTCGGTAGTACAAATACAGCCATCGTAGATGTCGGAGATGTTCGACGACAATCCTCAAAATGCTGCGCAATCTGCTCAGCTAACTCCCAGGGTGGGTTGATGAACACCCTCTCTCCTGTTAAGTCTCTGTCTAGAATCGAGTCACTCGGCGAACAGTGAGGTAAGTCACCGTGCGAGTTAAGACCTTCATCATCAGCACATCCCTCCAACGTGAAGTTGAATCGTGCATGCAGAGGGTCAAAGACTGAGTCAACCAGTTTCCAATCAACTGAACGTCTGGTTACAGGTTTACGACTCTGTCTCTGCTTAGTCTGACGACGACGACCTGCTACTTGCGTTACAGGTGTCGCAACTGTAGTCGATGGAGATGTCGAAGGAGTCTCGACGACCTCTGTCGCTAACAGTGTCTCAGAATGAACAGTAGATGTAGCCGGCTGCTCCAGTTCATTTGTAGAACAGCCTTGCCACCATCATTGCTTCTTAGGTTGCATTGGTGCCTTGCCTTTGAACTCCGGGCATTGGAACAAACGGTGTCCCTTCTTGTGGCACTTGAAGCAAAGTCCTTCGTCCATGTGTCGCTTACGCTCCTCAGCTGTCATTGCATTTGCGATTGAATTAAAATCTTCGCGGCCGGATGTTTGACCACGTCCACCATTGTTGCCACCACGACCACCATTGTTACCACCTCCACGTCCACGTCCGCGGCCTCGTCCACGGCCACCCTTGTTACGTTTCCAGACGTTAGAGGCTTCCTCAAAAGGGTCTTCAAGGTTGCGCTTGCGAGAGGACTGGGCAGATGGTCCAGCAGCAGACCTTGCATTGCCTAGTTCCGGCGAGTCTGTCACGACGTCATTCAGAAAGTTTTGTAGCTCCACGAGCGTAATCCGGTAACCTAGTTGAGCTCGGTGTGATCTAGCCAGCCTCTGGAGGTCCACGTTTGCAAGGCCAGTAATGAAGCGTACACACTGTACCTCAGCTGTCAGGTCTTGACGAGAACGGCGTAAGTAGTCGTTGTACTTCTTAGTAAAAAGCGCGTAACTCATCGTGTTGCTCTGCGTAAAACTTAGCAAAGCGTTAATTGCGTCGTCCTGAATGTTCGGAAGAAACGTAGACTTGCGTATCTCCGCAACAAGCTCGTTGTACGTAGATGGAATTGGAGGCTGATTTTTCCGGTTCAACCACCATCCACCAAGGAGTCCAGAAAACTGTGAAGTAACCCAGAACACTGCATCGTACGAGTCAGCTGCAATCCCAAGCATTACAAAACGCTGAGGCTGAGCTTCGAGCCAATCCTCCAGTACAGGTGGGTCTTGACCATTCTGGTACGGTGAAGTAATAGCAGCCTTACGCTGAGTCTCCGTAAGAGTCACAGATAGTCCTGCCAAGTTGTGGGTAGGCATTGGCATTCCCACTCGTAAATCTGTAGGCCCTACTCCAGTCAGTCGGTTGATGTGTCCAACAATCAGCAGCCAGACAGAACAAGAGTCGACCGTTGTAAACCGGGGGTACATGTGGAGCTGTCTCGGGATAGACGTGTCTTCATGCATGACTGGAACATGTTGTGTCATTGCTCGATAGAAAGATTCCCACTGAGTCACGTAACCAAAGTGAAGTAACTCACTCTTGTGCTTCTCAGCACGAAGTAACCCAGTCTGTGCAGGCGTAAGTGTCAGACCGTCAGTGTTGATGGTTTCCGGGACGACGTAAGTGCCATCCGGATTAACTGTCGACTGTTCCAAAACAGCCTGCTCGACCTGAGCAGGTGTACGTAAGTTGTTCGTAGCAAACAGGACAGGAATAGACGCAGAGTACACGTAGACAAGCTGTCGTCCTTGAGGTAGCGTAACGTTAACAGGTTCACCACTCAACAGCGTCAAATCATCCGGTGTCAAAACAAGACCGGTCTCCTCGTGTAACTCGCGAATAGCAGCGTCGACAGGCTCTTCGTTGGGTAAGACAGAGCTAGCAGGGAACCAAGTTCTACCAGAACGAGGCTCACGCTGAAACACCAACTTCAAGTCCGACCGTTTAGTTCCGCCAACATGAATTACCAACACCACGTAATGACCAGCTCCAAGAGAAGCCATCTCAACTCAATCAAACAACGTCGAGCAGTTCAACTAGCGAACGAAAGCGTGCGTCGACCAAAGAGCTCCGAAACCAGTGTGGCGGTTAGCCTCTGAAAGCTAAACGCTAGCACAAATCTGTTCTAGTCTGTCTAGCTCTGTGTCGTAAGATTGCAAATGATGTTGTCGAGAGGCAATTGATGAAAGATGTTTCACTGCTGTACTTGGGCAGTAGATGTTGTAAATGAACAAAGGAATTGTTAAAAGGTTCTGTCACCTCCCTCTACTGCACTGGGCTTAAATAGGTTTCAGCCCAAACTAGTTACGCCTGCAAGCTTCGCTTACGTGTCAGGCGCTAGTGCTGCTCAACCGTCGTCATCTGTCCTCGAGACGCGGCCTGCCTAGCATTGGGTTTCACGACGCGGCTCCTTCTGCATTGAAGAGCTCGTTCTGGCGCGTCATCTGGCTAGTTAGATTAATTATGCATATCTGTACGTACCGGGAGGTACTGGTCGTACTGTAGCATCAGCACCATTACAATATTGCAGTAGCGACGTACCCACGAGTATACGTCCGTCCTGTGGAAAAGCACGAATTGGAATCCGTAACGAGTACCTGTACAATGTCTTGCAATGTACTGTTGCAGGACTATACTCGTCACATCACGCTCACTTGGGTGTCCGCCACCCATGTCGGCTTGTTGGATATCTCGGACCACGAGGACGCGCCGTTGAGACCGGGCTCGCCTTGGGGACCTTGGGGGCCCGTGAGGTCCTCAATACTCGGCCTATCGGTCAAGTCGTTGAACGAGCCGCTAAAGAAGGTGGGCTTGTTCAACACGTCCGCCCACTCCACGTCGCTGACTGTGAGGGACAAGTCGTTGTTGAACCCCGACAGGTTCACGCTCACTTGGGTGTCCGCCACCCATGTCGGCTTGTTTAATATGTCGGACCACGAGGACGCGCCGTTGAGACCGGACTCGCCTTGGGGACCTTGGGGGCCCGTGAGGTCCTCAATACTCGGCCTATCGGTCAAGTCGTTGAACGAGCCGCTAAAGAAGGTGGGCTTGTTCAACACGTCCGCCCACTCCACGTCACTGACTGTGAGGGACAAGTCGTTGTTGAACCCCGACAGGTTCACGCTCACTTGGGTGTCCGCCACCCATGTCGGCTTGTTGGATATGTCGGACCACGAGGACGAGCCGTTGAGACCGGGCTCGCCTTGGGGCCCTTGGGGGCCCGTGAGGTCCTCAATACTCGGCCGGTTTAGCACGTTGGTCCACTCCACGCTAGTCGCCGTCAAGTCGTTGTTGAACCCTGACAAGTTGACGCTCGCTTGGCTTGTGGCCACCCATGTTGGCTTGTTGGATATGTCGGACCACTCGGACGTGCCAGGTGGACCAGGTGGTCCGATAGACCCTTCGAGGCTCGGCTTGTCCGTCAAGTCGTTGTAAGAGCCGCTAGTGGCCACGGTGGCAAGGTCGGGGAGGTCCTCCAAGTCGTCGTACGACACCGTCACCGTATCGCCCTCCAACATGACCCTACGCGTCGTGCCGCTCTCGTCGTTGACAGACAAGTTGTCGGCGTAGACAGTCACAAAATGCCCCTCGAGCCACGGCTTTGTCGGCGCGCCAATCCTCTGAAAAGGGTTGCCGGGGTCCGGCTCGTGCGGGATCATGTCGCCGTTCACGACGATGCCGCCGTTGAAGGTCGCCTCGTCGATTCGCTCCAGGGAAACGGTCGTCGGGTGCTCGTACTCCACGAGGTTCAGAGCATACTCGAGGATATCCTCCAAATTGAACTCGCCCTCGACGTCTTGAAAGCTTGTGAAATTGATTTTGGAGAGGTCGGGGACCGTGAGCTTGTCCACGGAAAAGTCCGTCTTCTCGGTTTTGGGGATGTATGCCGTCACGTCGATGGCGTCCAGCCCCTGTTGTAGAGTTTCAATGTCCTCTTGGATGGCCTCGTCGGCGCTTTCGAGGGCTAGGACGTCAATCGCGTGCTGCGCTTCCACTTCGCGCAGCTTCTCGTCCACCTATGTCAGGTCCACTTGGATCGCCCGCCGCATCGGCAGGTTTCTTGGGCGCAGCGTTTCCGGGTTGCGATTCATTCCTGTTAAACATCACCCCAGATAATCGGTAGTCCACGGCGTGCGCGATGCGCTCCTTCCGCTTTAGCGCAAACTCGATCGTGAGCGAGTAGTCGACGTTGTGAAAGTCCAGGCTCTTTTGCTCGTCGTCGGTGAGGTACACGAGGATGACGCTGATGGACCGGTCGGAGATGGCAAACTGCACGCCCGACGAGTGGTACTCGATCTCGTTGAAGTTCAGCGACACGTGCACCTTGGCGAGGACGTTGGACTGGGCGCGCGTCACCGGGTCCCGGTTGCGGGTGCTCAGGTTCGACCGGATGAAGATGGAGGAGGTGCCGGAGAGGTCTACGCCCCGTCCGCCCACGAGCACGCCGTCCACGGACGCGTCGGTAGGGCGTAGACCCAGGAGCTTGGCGCAGGTCGTCAAATCCCCGACGGCGAGGGTGGCGTCCGGCTCGCTCGAAGCTATCACGAGCCGGTTTATGGCCTCGTCGTAGCTGGCCTCGAAGCCGTCCAAGAGGCGCCCGTCGTTGAGGTAGATTATCAGCTCGTCGACCGAACGGTTGCCGAGGGGCAGCGCGATGAACCGGTCCTCCTCCGCAAACTCCAGGTGCAACAGGTTGTTTTCCTCGGTGATCACCCAATGCGACAGGGGGATAGTGGCGTGCGGGATCGAGATGTGCCACTCGTAGACGTCGGAGGGCAGCACGATGGGCTCCGAGAGGAAGAACACGGCCGAGTTGTCGCCGAACGTCTAGTCCGCAAACTTGTTGTCCAAATGCAGCGAGAAGCTCATTTCTTTGTAAAAGCGGTTAAAAGGGGGAGACACTTCTTGGCGCCCCCGTTGCACTTGTGTTAACCTGTATTGACCCTATGTTAACATGTTTCAAATCAGGTTAGTCGTTGAAAATTCACGTGCTTTTCGAATTTCACGTAGCAATCACGTACTAAGGACCATATACTACTTTTTTAAAATTTAAAGTATTAACTAGATTAACCTGATTGCAAGAAGTTTAAAATTTTCGAAAAGTCTTAGAGAAAATTTTGAAAGTTTTAAATTACATTGTCTGGGAATTTAAAAAACCTCTGAGAGGTTATAGAGGTTAACAAGTTACACCCCATCTACCCCATGTCTCATGCCTCCACAAAGTCACACTCCGAGTGCTTGAGGGTTGCGTCCCACAAGTATGTCTTGTTCGTGTGACGCCTCAGGGCCAACCCCTTGTTCCGCAACATCTGCGAGAGGTCTTGAGGCCGCGGGACGTAGACAAGATCGGCGTACTTGCCCCTCTTCAACTTGGTGAAAATGTCCATCAATGACAGCTTCTTGCCAAGGGAAGAGTGCACAAAGGTGACGTGCTCGTCCAAAAACTCTTGAAGCACGTCGTTCTCCGCAAGGAAGTCCTTTGCAAATTGGAGAATCGGCTCGGGGGTCGAGAAGGCAAACCCAGATCGGTTGAATCGATCGATGAGCATGAGCATCATTTGGGCGCCAACTTCCTTTGTGCTCACGTAGTCTCGGAGTGTCTTGTCAATGGGCAAGTGATGGGGCTCCGTGGGGTGCTCAACAAAACGCCGCTCAAACTTGAGAATCCTCATTCAGCGCTCCATGGCTTGCGAGGAATCGGACACGGCTGGAACGTCGTTGAACCCCATGATAAGGAGGGCTCGCGCGGTGAACTCGATGGCCGATTTGTGCAAGTCACGACATTGGATCAGATCGCCTCCTGTGACTTGTCGGACCTTTTGCGTGTTCAAGACCGATCCCGGATTGGCTTATGTGGGCATGCAACACCTCTTACCCTTCAGTTTTGCGGTCTCGGACGACAGAATTGAGTCGTTGTTCTTGGTGTGCAAAAACATCTTCACGTCGGGGCCATAGAAATAGTTTCCGAGCGCTGCTCCTTGCATGCGGATCATCGTGGACTTGCCATTAGAGCTTCTCCCTTGGCAAATTAGGAGGTCATCGTTTGGGCGATCACCGTGAATCGAGCAAGCTAGCATGTTCAAAAGATACTCGCGGTTCTCGTCGTCGGGGATCACGTCTTCAAAGAACTTGGCAATTTTGGCCTGAATGGAGCTGTCGGGTCGGGTGTGGGTGGAATGGCCGCATGACATGGTCACAAAGTCCTCCGGCAAGCCTTCGCGGAACCGCTTCTCCCGAAAGTCGTATACGCCATCCTCAAAGCCAATCACATAGGTGACCTCGTCGAGCTTCTCGAGCCACAGTTGAGGATCCAAGACGTCGTAGACGCTGCGCAACTCCTTTTCAATGGACTCTTTGAAGGAGATGGTTTGCAGCTTCTTCAACACCGGCGCCATGGAGACGCCCTCCGCTTGCACGTCACCCGAAGAAAGTTTTGCGGCAAACTGTGTGAAGCTCCCGACCAACGTGTCGTAGATAATTTTCACCATATGGGCGTGGCTCACTTTCACCCACCTAGGCTGCATGAAGACCACCCATTGCCGCTCGGATCCCAGCCACACAAAATTCCGCGGATGGCACAACTTGAAAACGTCGGCGGCGGGCTGTTCGTTGCACGAGGCGGCCTCGACGATCGCTTGTTCCAACTCGTTGAGATCGGGTCTCCCGTTGTCGTTGTAGTCGCTGCCTTCGACAAGCGTGTTGTACCACTCTTGGTCCTTCTCAAACTCCTCGTACTTGAATTTGAACTCTAGGTTGAACTTTTCACAAACTGCGTCGTTGATGAGCTCCACGTCCACGTTGCAGCTCGTCGGGACAATGACGCTATCGTGAATGATCCCGACCACGGTCACTCCGCGCTTGGCAAGAATGTCTATGGTCTTTTCAATGGCCTCGGACTCGCGGTGTTGCAGATACAACGCCAACGCGGTCGACCGCCACTCATCCCCAAACTGCCTTTTGAGGGCCGCCCTCTTGTGCTTTGCAATCTTCTTGCACTTCTCGAACAAGGCGTCGTTCTCGCTCTCGAGTTGAGCGCCAATGCCCGTGATGGCGTCCGCGAAGCGATACACAAAATCCGGAGGGGACTTCAAGCTGTGATCGTTGCACCACTTTCGGGGTGTACCGCCGTACATGATGCGAAGAAACAACTCTTTGGCCACGCGCTTGTCACACTCGCACGCGAGCTGAACTTCGGCGAGTATGGAGTCGCGATTATCGACATAGTTTTGAATGACACCTTTGCACTCGCCATGGAGCTTTGACGCAATCATCCTTGGATGCGCATTGCTCATGTCAAGCTGCTTGTACCTGCCATCAATGACAAAGCCGCGTAGCTCATGCATCATAGTTTGGTAGCATTGGTATGGAGCAGCATAGAATCGCCCAATCTCGTAGTTTTCGCCGCCTACGTGGTATTCGTGGCGTTGGTAGGTGACCTTAGTGCATGGTGTAGCGGCCCGCGGAGCTCGCGAAAGTATTTCGCTTGCAAATTTCTTTGCGGAATCGTCGCCTTGAGCTTGGCGAGCAACATGGTGCAGGGGTTTGGTGTTGAAGTAAACTTCTTGGAATTGGAGAGTGCGAGGGGCCATTATTAGTATTACAGATTTTCACACGCCATCATTAGACGCCGCGTTAAGTCGCTCTAGCTTCTTGCGGTGATACTCTTCCCTTCTCGCGACAATGATTTCATCGCGATGCCTCCAGTAATAGCGCATCGCGTGTCCACGGACTTTTTCACGATTATTCTCTACATACTGGCGAGCGTACTCGCGCAAGCGGTCCTTGTTCTTGAGTTGCCATCGCTTCTGCGCCTCCTTGGCTCTCGCGGCTCGCTCCTCGTCGGAATAAATACGCGCCCTTGGCATTGTGTTACTCTTACCGCCTATAATTATATAGCGTCGAGTGACGCGGCTTAAGGCGGGCTTTTTTGTAGCGGCCGGCAACAATGGCGTCCACTACAACTATCTCCGTCACAATTTCTCAAGCCGCCTCCGAGGACTCGGGAACCTCTCGTCGCAGTCGGCCGGCGACAAAACTTTGCGAGAAGTGCCAACGAATTTCGGTTTACGTCAACACGCACTGCCGCAAGTGCCGGAAGGAGATGGCCAACAACCGCTTGGAGAACCCGTGCCCCATGTGCCGGAAGCGCGAGGTGAAGCCGGAGTACGTCTATTGTTTCCCGTGCCACAAGAAGCGCGACGAGGCCAAGACCAAGACATGCGTCGGGTGTGCGACGCGGATTCGCCCGGAGTTCACGCGGTGCTTTTCCTGCCACACTAGCCGCTCTAGTAGTGGTACCCGCGGCAGCTCAAGCGGCACTTTTCCCTTCATCATAGAAGTAACAGGTAGTAGCGATGAGCGAAACTAGTCTTGGTCGTGCGATGACACCCGACGAGCTAGAATATTTGAGCAAGGCGTTTCTAGACATATCGGCCTTCGACTACAAGAACGAGCCCGTGTTCGATAGGAAATACTTTAAAGCGAAGTACCCGGGCTTCACCGATGATGTAATTGATATCCTCGTGCTATTCGAGAAAGGCATCCGCTTCAAAGAATTCAAGCAGCTATTGAAGAAGGGGCGCGCTCCGCGGCAAAAGGCGCTCGTGGAGATTCAGCGATTCAAGGAGGGCGTGTCGCCGTTCGATGGATCGCAATGCAAGATGGGCACTTGAGTAGTAGTGGTGCGTTTGAGAGTCACGGTATATTCTGCTAAAGTACTGTCGCGGGTGCGTTTGAGAGTCACGGTATGTTCTACACTAAACTACTATCGTTCTCGTGCTGCGTGATAACGTGACTGCGTGCATTTGAGAGTCACGGTATGTTCTGCTAAAGTACTGTCGCGGGTGCGTTTGAGAGTCACGTTATTTGTATTATCGTAGTCAATTCCAGATATCGGAATAAGCGAAGCGAGTACCTGTACAGGTGCAACATTCAATTCTGAAAAAAAAACTTTTAGAGCCTGAAACAGCCGAAACAGCCGAAACAGCCGAAACATCGCGCGCGAAATAAATAAATAAATCAAAGTACGCGAGTACACTGCGCGATTTTCTCGTTGAAAACCCTAAATATATGAAAAATCCTAAGGAAAAAACCCTAAATTTTGCAGCTGAAATACACGTCATTCGAAGTACTGTACAATGAATGTGACGTGCTATGCGCGGTACAAATTAGGTTCATATATAGGGTTTGCATCTTTATTTGACCTAAATTTTATGAAGGGTTTAGTGACAGGGTTCAGCTGGGTTATCAGCTGGGGTTTGTCACTTTTTAAATTGTAAGAAATGAAATATATTTCGCGAAAATGACAGAAAGGTCTCGTAATCAACAACTCCCACTTTCCCTGTCCGTGCTCATCTGGTTCTTCTTGTAAGCAATTCAGTCTCGTAATCAACACGCGTGACTCTTACCACATGGCGGCAGCTGCTAAGAGTCACGCATGATTACAAAATGACATTTTTGGACATATGACAATTATAGGACAATTATAGGACAATTCCATAAATATATATATATATTTATGGAATTGTAGTATAATTGTAGTATGATTGTAGTATAATTGTCATTCATTTTTGTCCTGTATCCAAAAGTGACCTTTTGTAATCACTCGTGACTCTTAGCAGCTGCCGTCATGTGCTAAGAGTCACGCGTGTTGATTACGAGACTTTTCTGTCATTTTCGCGAAATATATGAAATTTCTTACAATTTCAAAAGTGACAAGCCCCAGCTGATAAGCCAGCTGAACCCTGATAATAAAAATTTCTTACAAGAAAAAGCAGTGGAGGCCACCAAGCAAGGCCACCAACCCTGATAATAAACCTTCACAATTACAACAGTACAAGTTAGGTTTTTACTAGTTAGGGTTTTCATATATTTAGGGTTTTACACTGTAGAGGAAGGGGGGGATGGGAGGGGGGAGGAAGATGAGGGGCATAACATGTGGTACAGGTACAGCAACTTCATCGCGATGGTACCGCATACCGTACGGTACCCGTACTGTGTTGGAAAATGACGTGTATAATTGCAGCACACTTTATGAATAATAAAATTACAGTATTCTCGCGCGGTATTTCACGATGATCGCTTGTTCCCGCTTGTTCCCTCTTGTTCCCAATTTTGAATCCCAACTTGGGAACACCTTTTCACGACATTCCTACGTCATTTTGAATCGCACTTTCAGTTTTCAACATAGTTGTTCCCATGTTCCCAAGATTTTCCATAAATTCGACGATAACGAAATCGAAGTCGGGGTAATAACCGTGCGGTCTTTTCAAAAGTGTTTTGAAAACTTGTAGAGCCAGGAACACCGGGAACACCGGGAACGCTTTTCTCGCGCGACGGTGGGCGTGACTCCCCCGCAGTACTTTAGCAGAACATACCGTGACTCTCAAACGCACGCAGTCACGTGATCACGCAGCACGAGAACGATAGTAGTTTAGTGTAGAACATACCGTGACTCTCAAACGCACCCGCGACAGTACTTTAGCAGAACATACCGTGACTCTCAAACGCACCACTACTACTCAAGTGCCCATCTTGCATTGCGATCCATCGAACGGCGACACGCCCTCCTTGAATCGCTGAATCTCCACGAGCGCCTTTTGCCGCGGAGCGCGCCCCTTCTTCAATAGTTGCTTGAAAATTGAAATTGAAATTGAAATTGTTTACAACAATACCAGTAAAAACCGGCTGTCGTCTCTGGGCCCCCTCTTGTGCTATGCTCAACCTGTAGTTGGACTTCTAAGCGTGAGGCAGACCGTGAACCACTAATCCCAACCTCTCCAATGGCAGTAACGATACCGTCTAAAACATACCCGTATCCAGGTATTTATAATTTTCTGATCTATACGTATTTTTTTTTGGATACAGTATGAAAAATAAAGTGTCGCTAGTCTCCACGTTACGCGGCCTGCTCCAGCCGCTGCGGGGTCGCTGATCAGCAAGGCTGTCCAGCTGGAGCTGGTCGAGGCGAACCTGCCTGACCTCGGCTCCCGTGCGACTCCGGTCGTGCCGGAGCTTGGGGGGAAAGGCAGGTGAAAAACCCCCCTCGCATAGGTCGTCGTCGGTCCCGCCCCGATCCGTGCTCCACCCCGCCCGAGGTATTAGCCGCTCCTCTCGACGCAGCTCGCCACCTAGCCGAGTCTTCTCTCCTCCTTCGGGGGCTGAGAAGAGAGAATAACTAGGCTGCAGACGGTGTCCGGCTGGCTCTCCTGCCCCCGAGCCAGATTTTCTCCTGTCCCCTATCCTTTTCTCGTCTGTTTCCAACACCTATCTGATCGCGCTGTGGCCGTCCGTACCCTCCCCCGGTGGTTTACGTTGTTAGGGGGTCGCCTTTACGAGCAGTGTGCCGTTACGATAACCCTAGGCACACTGCCTGAGGCAGCCTATCGATAACCGGGTACCGACTAGGGAAGGGGTTGGAAGAACACAGGGATCGAGTCGCCGGTCCTCAAAAGATGGTGGGTACGGGAATTTTTCCAAAAACCCCCCGTACCGGGCTTTTCCGGCGGCGGGCGATCCTAAGGACCGCCGCCGCCAGACCGTGCCGCTCCTCCGGCTGCGACCCACCTCCGTCCTGCGTAGCATCAGGCCTCGCCCCCAGGGGAGACTTAAGACTCTCGCAGGGCTGGCGACTGCTAGCGAGCGCTGTCCCTAGCGCTGCTTCCCAGCTGTCCGCCGCCAGCTCCAACACCCTCGTCCCTCCGCTGATCCGTCCGTACCCCTTTGCGCCAAAAAATATTTCGCAAACGCCGCCCCCGCCCCATCGTCGGGAGAGTATCTGTGAGTATTTAGTCGCGAAAAGACATATCGGACAGGCCGAGCGGGAGATCCCTGTGCTGGTGTACGGATATTATGTTTTTCAAAACCCTCCGTACAGGGCTTCCCGACAGCTGCTGATCCCGCGGATCGCAGCTGCCGGTACCTCGTTCAGCCCCCTACCGTGCCAGGCCTGGCACGGCTATGGGGTTACCAGCGCCCACCGCGTGGAGGTAGAGGTAGGTGCCGACGGGCCTGCGAGCGCACCCCTCTCCGGGGCCGCCGCCGCTGCGCCGCCGGCGGGCGCCAATAGTTGCTTGAATTCTTTGAAGCGGATGCCTTTCTCGAATAGCACGAGGATATCAATTACATCGTCGGTGAAGCCCGGGTACTTCGCTTTAAAGTATTTCCTATCGAACACGGGCTCGTTCTTGTAGTCGAAGGCCGATATGTCTAGAAACGCCTTGCTCAAATATTCTAGCTCGTCGGGTGTCATCGCACGACCAAGACTAGTTTCGCTCATCGCTACTACCTGTTACTTCTATGATGAAGGGAAAAGTGCCGCTTGAGCTGCCGCGGGTACCACTACTAGAGCGGCTAGTGTGGCAGGAAAAGCACCGCGTGAACTCCGGGCGAATCCGCGTCGCACACCCGACGCATGTCTTGGTCTTGGCCTCGTCGCGCTTCTTGTGGCACGGGAAACAATAGACGTACTCCGGCTTCACCTCGCGCTTCCGGCACATGGGGCACGGGTTCTCCAAGCGGTTGTTGGCCATCTCCTTCCGGCACTTGCGGCAGTGCGTGTTGACGTAAACCGAAATTCGTTGGCACTTCTCGCAAAGTTTTGTCGCCGGCCGACTGCGACGAGAAGTCCCCGAGTCCTCGGAGGCGGCTTGAGAAATTGTGACGGAGATAGTTGTAGTGGACGCCATTGTTGCCGGCCGCTACAAAAAAGCCCGCCTTAAGCCGCGTCACTCGACGCTAGATAATTATAGGCGGTAGGAGTAACACAATGCCAAGGGCGCGCATCTATTCCGACGAGGAGCGAGCCGCGAGAGCCAAGGAGGCGCAGAAGCGATGGCAACTCAAGAACAAGGACCGCCTACGCGAGTACGCTCGCCAATATGTAGAGAATAATCGTGAAAAAGTCCGTGGACACGCGATGCGCTATTACTGGAGGCATCGCGATGAAATCATTGTCGCGAGAAGGGAAGAGTATCACCGCAAGAAGCTAGAGCGACTTAACGCGGCGTCTAATGATGGCGTGTGAAAATCTGTAATACTAATAATGGCCCCTCGCACTCTCCAATTCCAAGAAGTTTACTTCAACACCAAACCCCTGCACCATGTTGCTCGCCAAGCTCAAGGCGACGATTCCGCAAAGAAATTTGCAAGCGAAATACTTTCGCGAGCTCCGCGGGCCGCTACACCATGCACTAAGGTCACCTACCAACGCCACGAATACCACGTAGGCGGCGAAAACTACGAGATTGGGCGATTCTATGCTGCTCCATACCAATGCTACCAAACTATGATGCACGAGCTACGCGGCTTTGTCATTGATGGCAGGTACAAGCAGCTTGACATGAGCAATGCGCATCCAAGGATGATTGCGTCGAAGCTCCATGGCGAGTGCAAAGGTGTCATTCAAAACTATGTCGATAATCGCGACTCCATACTCGCCGAAGTTCAGCTCGCGTGCGAGTGTGACAAGCGCGTGGCCAAAGAGTTGTTTCTTCGCATCATGTACGGCGGTACACCCCGAAAGTGGTGCAACGATCACAGCTTGAAGTCCCCTCCGGATTTTGTGTATCGCTTCGCGGACGCCATCACGGGCATTGGCGCTCAACTCGAGAGCGAGAACGACGCCTTGTTCGAGAAGTGCAAGAAGATTGCAAAGCACAAGAGGGCGGCCCTCAAAAGGCAGTTTGGGGATGAGTGGCGGTCGACCGCGTTGGCGTTGTATCTGCAACACCGTGAGTCCGAGGCCATTGAAGAGACCATAGACATTCTTGCCAAGCGCGGAGTGACCGTGGTCGGGATCATTCACGATAGCGTCATTGTCCCGACGAGCTGCGACGTGGACGTGGAGCTCATCAACGACGCAGTTTGTGAAAAGTTCAACCTAGAGTTCAAATTCAAGTACGAGGAGTTTGAGAAAGACCAAGAGTGGTACAACACGCTTGTCGAAGGCAGCGACTACAACGACAACGGGAGACCCGATCTCAACGAGTTGGAACAAGCGATCGTCGAGGCCGCCTCGTGCAACGAACAGCCCGCCGCCGACGTTTTCAAGTTGTGCCATCCGCGGAATTTTGTGTGGCTGGGATCCGAGCGGCAATGGGTGGTCTTCATGCAGCCTAGGTGGGTTAAAGTGAGCCACGCCCATATGGTGAAAATTATCTACGACACGTTGGTCGGGAGCTTCACACAGTTTGCCGCAAAACTTTCTTCGGGTGACGTGCAAGCGGAGGGCGTCTCCATGGCGCCGGTGTTGAAGAAGCTGCAAACCATCTCCTTCAAAGAGTCCATTGAAAAGGAGTTGCGCAGCGTCTACGACGTCTTGGATCCTCAACTGTGGCTCGAGAAGCTCGACGAGGTCACCTATATGATTGGCTTTGAGGATGGCGTATACGACTTTCGGGAGAAGCGGTTCCGCGAGGGCTTGCCGGAGGACTTTGTGACCATGTCATGCGGCCATTCCATCCACACCCGACCCGACAGCTCCATTCAGGCCAAAATTGCCAAGTTCTTTGAAGACGTGATCCCCGACGACGAGAACCGCGAGTATCTTTTGAACATGCTAGCTTGCTCGATTCACGGTGATCGCCCGAACGATGACCTCCTAATTTGCCAAGGGAGAAGCTCTAATGGCAAGTCCACGATGATCCGCACGCAAGGAGCAGCGCTCGGAAACTATTTCTATGGCCCCGACGTGAAGATGTTTTTGCACACCAAGAACAACGACTCAATTCTGTCGTCCGAGACCGCAAAGCTGAAGGGTAAGAGGTGTTGCATGCCAACAGAAGCCAATCCGGGATCGGTCTTGAACACGCAAAAGGTCCGACAAGTCACAGGAGGCGATCTGATCCAATGTCGTGACTTGCACAAATCGGCCATCGAGTTCACCGCGCGAGCCCTCCTTATCATGGGGTTCAACGACGTTCCATCCGTGTCCGATTCCTCGCAAGCCGTGGAGCGCAGAATGAGGATTCTCAAGTTTGAGCGGCGTTTTGTTGAGCACCCCACGGAGCCCCATCACTTGCCCATTGACAAGACACTCCGAGACTACGTGAGCACAAAGGAAGTTGGCGCCCAAATGATGCTCATGCTCATCGATCGATTCAACCGATCTGGGTTTGCCTTCTCGACCCCCGAGCCGATTCTCCAATTTGCAAAGGACTTCCTTGCGGAGAACGACGTGCTTCAAGAGTTTCTGGACGAGCACGTCACCTTTGTGCACTCTTCCCTTGGCAAGAAGCTGTCATTGATGGACATTTTCACCAAGTTGAAGAGGGGCAAGTACGCCGATCTTGTCTACGTCCCGCGGCCTCAAGACCTCTCGCAGATGCTGCGGAACAAGGGGTTGGCCCTGAGGCGTCACACGAACAAGACATACTTGTGGGACGCAACCCTCAAGCACTCGGAGTGTGACTTTGTGGAGGCATGAGACATGGGGTAGATGGGGTGTAACTTGTTAACCTCTATAACCTCTCAGAGGTTTTTTAAATTCCCAAACAATGTAATTTAAAACTTTCAAAATTTTCTCTAAGACTTTTCGAAAATTTTAAACTTCTTGCAATCAGGTTAATCTAGTTAATACTTTAAATTTAAAAAAGTAGTATATCGTCCTTAGTACGTGATTGCTACGTGAAATTCGAAAAGCACGTGAATTTTCAACGATTAACCTGATTTGAAACATTTTAACATAGGGTCAATACAGGTTAACACTATATACTACTTTTTAAAATTCTAAAGTATTAACCTGATTAACCTGATTGCATGAATTTTAAAATTGCAGAAAAGTCTTAGAGAAAATTTTGAAAGTTTTAAATTACATTGTCTGGGAATTTCCAAAACCTCTGAGAGGTTATAGAGGTTAACAGGTTACGCCCACCGGGGAGTGCATCACACGATGATCATGGTGTCGTAGAAGCTGCTTGACAAGCCGGGTGGCTCCTCATATGGCCCATCCTCCTCCTCTTCTACGATAGGGGGCGGCACTCTCGCGGGTTTCGCCCGTGGCTTCGCTTTGGCCCGGGGCTTTGCCCTGGGCTTTGGACTCGGCGGCGCGGGCTCATACTCTACGGCGTCGGGGGCGGCGAGCTTCCATCGTCCTTGTTTGAAGAAGTCCGACTCCATAAATGCCCGGAGGGGCTCCTCATGAGGGTCCTCCTCCCTCTCCTTTCGCCCTCCTCCGTCACCTCGGCTATCCACTTCCTCTTCCACATGTTGGCCTCCTCCCTTGCCTCGTTTAGCTCTTCTTGCAGCTGGTTTTGACTTTGTTGGCTTTTCAAGTGTCTCATCAACCAAGTCCCTATGCCAATCGCTTGGATCATCTTGATCAACATGTTGGCTATCATGACGCATCCGTATTATTGCTCTCCAAGAATATAAAATGGCTAGCGGTATCGGCGAAGTCAGACTGTACCACAACACGGAGTACGAGATCCCCGACGGAGAGTACGAGGACATCACGTCGTACTTCATCGAGGGGGCACCGTCGGGCTCGGCAAATGTTGTGAGGGACACCTTGCTCCCGGAGACGCGGTACTGGTTTTGGGTGCAAGCCCTCGACGTGGCGGGGAACCCGTCGCCGATAACGGCCATCGGGTCGATACTCACCGCGCCGAAGCCGCCCACGGTGTGGGAATTCAGCGTGAATATGTCATCCGTAAACACGAATTTAGGCCATATGGTTATCAATATTGCGAGCTCTTTTGGAGTTTCCCATGAGAATCTTGCTTTGGTCAATGAATGGGTATTCTATGACGTTGACGACTCAATTGATGCAGAAGTTTATGCAACAGATGATAATCCCGAACCCATATTAATTCACGATGTCGTCACTATTGGCACGAAAATGTGGAAAATCACGGATAGCAGCCATAGCATTGCTCCGACATTCACCATTATGTGGTGCCGTCCAAAGTACACACCCGGAATAGAAATTCGGAGGAATGGGGTCCCGGTATATACCAATTCTAACAATGGCGGGGGTAACGACCCATTTTACAACACTATTGTCCACGAAATGCCTCACCTTGCAATTTGGGAATTCTATGTCGCGGTGCCACCCGCGAACAACGGCGCGGCCGGAGCGGGCATATTCCGTCTCTACGCTTCATTCGACGCGACGGAGACAAACCTTGATATGAACGGCATGTGGAGGGTCGAGAACGATGACGAAAGCAGCCCTGAGTCGTATGTACTTGACAGCGGGAACCTCGTCGCCGTCGTAATACCGGGATTGAGCCGTATCGGGACACATTTATGGACCATAAATGATGTGGGGAACACACGCGCGCCCACCTTCATCACCACGTGGGCGCTTCCCGAGAACACGCCAGGCATAGAGATTCGTCGTAACGGGATCCCCGTGTACACCGAAACCGAAAACGGCGGCTCCGAAAACACGTCCTTTCTCAACATTGTAACCTACACAATCCCCGAGCCCACCATTTGGGAGTTCTTTGTGGATGAGGAAACGACGAATACGACGTTGGGCCCGGGGGCTTCTCGCCTTACTTGTACATTCCCCGTGACAAGTGGGAACATCGAGGCGGCAAGCAACTGGAAGCTCGGCGACATGTTCATAGGCCGAGATGCCGCGCGGTACCTCGGTGGGGAAGTTTTGCCCATACAAAATATCAATTTCCCGGAAGCTGTATTGGGCACACGACTATGGAGCGTGATAGATTACACGGGTGCCACAAATCCAACGTTCACAATTCGATGGGGGCCCGATGATCAAATCCCCGGCATTTTGATTAAGAGGAATGGGGTGACAGTCAACACAACGCGATTGTTTGACGGTGGGGGGAGTTCATCGACGAGGTATGATTACGTTGTGTCGTAGTGCGTTTGAGAGTCACGATATGTTCTGCTAAAGTACTGTCGCGGGTGCGTTTGAGAGTCACGGTATGTTCTACACTAAACTACTATCGTTCTCGAGCTGCGTGATCACGTGACTGCGTGCGTTTGAGAGTCACGGTATGTTCTGCTTAAGTACTGCGGGGAGTCACGCCCACCGTCGCGCGAGAAAAGCGTTCCCGGTGTTCCCGGTGTTCCCGGCTCTACAAGTTTTCAAAACACTTTTGAAAAGACCGCACGGTTATTACCCCGACTTCGATTTCGTTATCGTCGAATTTATGGAAAATCTTGGGAACATGGGAACAACTATGTTGAAAACTGAAAGTGCGATTCAAAATGACGTAGGAATGTCGTGAAAAGGTGTTCCCAAGTTGCGATTCAAAATTGGGAACAAGCGGGAACAAGCGGGAACAAGCGATCATCGTGAAATACCGCGCGAGAATACTGCAATTTTATTATTCATGAAGTGTGCTGCGATTATACACGTCATTTTCCAACACAGTACGGGTACCGTACGGTATGCGGTACCATCGCGATGAAGTTGCTGTACCTGTACCACATGTTATGCCCCTCATCTTCCTCCCCCCTCCATCCCCCCCCCTTTCCTCTCCAGTGTGAAACCCTAAATATATGAAAACCCTAACTAGTAAAACCCTAAATTGTACTGCTGTAATTGTGAAGGGTTTATTATCAGGGTTCAGCTGGGTTATCAGCTGGGGCTTGTCACTTTTGAAATTGTAAGAAATTTCATATATTTCGCGAAAATGACAGAAGAGTCTCGTAATCAACACGCGTGACTCTTAGCACATGACGGCAGCTGCTAAGAGTCACGAGTGATTACGAAAGGTCACTTTTGGATATAGGACAAAAATGAATGACAAATATACTACAATTATAGGACAATTATAGGACAATTCCATAAATATTATATATATCGCTCTTAATTGATTAATTATCGAGCAAAACCCCTATTTTGACCATGAACCAAGTTTGAGCATTACCGGACTTAGCCCCATAGCCCCATAGCCCTATAGCACCGTAGCCGGCCGGAAGAAAGTCAGTCCTAGACAAAAACCCGGCTCCAAAAGCCCAGCTAGGGCCCTCGTGGATGTGTGGGTCGGGGGGCGGAAGGTCTAGCCTCACTCGTCGGGACGGCGGGTTCGACGATCACGGCCCACTACTTCCAAAATAGTATTTCGACCCGATCATAGGCAACCTTTGCGACGCTTCCTTTCATGTTTCTTGCGCAGTTACCCCACATCACCTTCACAAACTATTAAGTGGTGTGTGGATATACTTTGCTGGTGGTGAAACCGCGTATCGCTACGACTTGGGTGCGAGAGTTGCGCGACAACTTAGATCGTTACGCGGTGACCGTATTTCACCCTATTCATGGCCGGGCCTACCGCCTAGTCTAGCTCAACATGTAAGGTTGATTAATCTCTACCCACCCCTAGCTATCACTTCTCACATGTAGCGACTAGCGCCCATGTCGTAGTTCAGACGGGTTGACGCCCATCCATCCCCGCGAAAAGGCCATTACCGTAGCGAGGAAGCGGGGATATAGGGTACCGTATAGCCTCCGCATCAAACATCGCTGTACTCATGGGATCATTATGCGTATGCCGCATCAACCGCATGAATGCGTCCATGAACTAGTGCCGTATGTAATCAATGCGCCCGCGAATTAGTGCTCAATTTAAACTATGCGTCCATAAATCAGTGTCCTACTTAATCGATGCATCCATGAATTAGTACCCCAATTGATCAATGCATAGATGAATTAGCAATGTATTTAATCGAAGCACAAAGAATCACCTATAAATTGCCGGAACATCGGTACCATCGATGCATCCTATTTGAAATTTGCTAAATAAGATGATTATAGAAGTCAAAGGCAATGGGGTCTTGCTAAACTATATACAGGGCTACCATGTTGTATTAATCCGGCTCATCATCTTCTTGAAGTTGTATGTGTGAGGAGACGGATGTTGATGAATCAATGCATTCGTTATGCATTACGCGCATCAATGCATTCATGTATTAGTGCCCTCCGGCGCCCGCCGGCGGCGCAGCGGCGGCGGCCCCGGATGGGGGTGCGTTCGCATGCCCCTCGGCATCCCCTCACCTCCCCGTGGTGGGCGTTGGGAACCTCGTAGCCGTGCCAAGCTTGGCACGGTAGGGGGCTAAGAGGGCCGATCGCCCAATCCGAAGGATCACTAGCTGTCGGGAAAGCCATGTACATAAGGCTTTTGAAAAAACAGTTTCTGTGCAAATACCGAGATCTCCCGCTCGGCCCGTCCGATATGTTTTTTCGCGGTTTCATACTAATGGGTACATTCCTACTTCGAGGGGGTGGGGCATGTACTCAAGGAGCGTTTGATGGTGAGGAGGGTACGCGCTGGGACGCGGGTGTTGGAGTTGGTGGTGTCCAGCCAGGAAGTTGCGCCAGGAAAGGGCGCTCGCTAGCCGTTGACCAGCCTTGTGCCACTCGAAACTTCCCGGGGGGTGAGGGACGACATGGCACATGCCGGTGACAGGTCGTAGGCGGAGGAGCGGCTATTTGAGGCGGCGGCGATCCTCAGGATCCGCCGCCGCCGGAAAGCCCTATACGGAGGGCTTTTTCGGAAATTAAACTAATGTCCGTACCCGGCGTCGAGCTAGTTGGGGAGCAACACCAGGGTAGGGCGCTTACTAGCGAGCCGCTACGTCGTGAAGATACATCTTCCGGGGGGAGGAGTAAGCTTGGGCGGCAAGGAGGCCGGTCGCAACGGAGGGAGCGACAAGATCTGGCGACGACGACCCTCTGGGTCGGCGCCGCCGGTAAACCCCGTACGGAGGGTTTTGACTAATTTCCGTGCACCCGCGGCCCGAAGGATCCGACCACGGTGACCTTGCCCCCACCCCTCTTCGACACCCACTACCCCGACAGACTTACAAACTCTTTTGAGTGTGGGCCCGGGTGGGCGCGGAGGCCCCCACTCAATAAAAGCTGCTCGGTGGACGCGCGATCAAACGGGGGAGGGTACGGACGCATGCCGGACTGTCTGACAGGTACCCGGGTACTAGACAACGAAAATAAAACCGAGAGAGTAAGAGGGGAAATCCAAGCGCGGAGGCAAGAGCGCCAATTTTTTCTATGTTTGTGTGTCTCGGTCCCCCCCACCTGCCCTCGAGGTAACGGGAGACCTCGACAAGGAAGACCGTCGCGTCGGTAGACGCGGCAACGACCTTGGGGCGGGGCTTACATGATGCGGCGGCGGGATCGACGAGCGACCACGCGAGGAGGGTTTTTTTGCTAGCCTTTCCCCTCCTATCTTCGGCGAGACTAAAGGCACACGGGAGCTAGATTAGGCTGGCCCGTCATCCCTCCCGAACGCCGACCGGCCTAGGCCGGTCGGCACCCCGGTTCGCAGGTAGCTGGCCGTGCATCGTGAAGGTCGAGCAACAGCTTAGTTTTGCATTTCTTGACAAGTGGATTTATTATTAGATATGTTTTTCTTGATTACAAGATATTACGCTGTTGCTACTGAGGCGGCGGGCATGCGGCAATTGCTGAGATTGCTTAAAACTTTTTTAACTCCCGAGGAACGTCGACACACGGCAAATAGGTGTGTTGATAGGTGTACCTGGTCGAAGAGACCCGGTCTTATCCTAATCGTAAGTCATGTGTGGCTCAGTGGCTGAATATGGAGGGCCGATAGACAACGGCCGGTCCTCTTTGTTGGTATTGTTGTAAACACTTTCTTTCTTTCTTAGTGCCCTCCTAAGTCGATGCGTCTATGAATTAGTGCCGCATTTAATCAATGCGTCCGCGAACTAGTGCTCAATTTAATCATTGCGTCCATGAACTAGTGTCATATTTGATCAAGCATCCATGAATTAGTACCCCAATTGATCAATGCATCCATGAATTAGCAATGTACTTACTCGATGTACAAAGAATCACCTTTAAATGCTGGGACATCGGTACCATCGATGCATCCCATGTGAAATTTGCTAAATAAGATGATTATAGAAGTCAATAGCGATCCAGTCTTGCTAAACTGTATACACGGCTACCATCCGGTATTGATGTGGCTCATCATCATGCATGCTCCTAACCGCCTTGTTGGTTTTGCTTCTTCCTCGCCGGTCGCTCTCATGCGTCGGCTAATTCGCGAGTGGACAGTTTTTCCCGCTACGTGTCAGACTAGTACATTGCGCAGTATATTTGGAACCGCTTAATATCGGCAACTCGCCGGTAGCGGCACGTTCCTG
Organism: Tetraselmis chui; assembly: GCA_026401115.1. Lineage (NCBI taxonomy): Eukaryota > Viridiplantae > Chlorophyta > Chlorodendrophyceae > Chlorodendrales > Chlorodendraceae > Tetraselmis > Tetraselmis chui. Next base: position 50,543 of record JAPMLY010002009.1, read on the forward strand.
TGAGCGCATGTCGCTACACCTACACGGCATGAGACACACGCTACAAGCACTGCACCTTCGACCAAGATGGCACCTTCCTCGACGCAAGTTAGGACGACGTCAAGACCTCAGCTACCTTGAGGGGGGGTGTTAGCACTAGCACCCCGTTACCGAGTGCTTATGTACAACGTAGCTATTTGTCATCATAGTACTTAGTCTTATGCTATTAGCGGTACTCTATTCCCTAATAGTGGCGGTCGGCCGGCACTGCCGGTGCCTTCGTCGGCCGCCATCTCTCTCCTCTCACTTCTCTAGTCACCAAAGCCGGCCCCCTTGTATGGCCGGCACGACCCTAAGTGTAACCATCTACTTCCATCTCCAACATGCTCCTCCCCCCTTGGATCGGCTGCCACCCACTCCGCCTCGAATACACGCGTCAAAATTCGGGTGACCTCCACCCCTCCCTCACACACCATCAACCATGCAAAACTCGCGGGTTTCGATATCGGCCTACAACTCGGTCATACCCACCTCCTTACTATCAGCCCTTGCTCGCTTCGCCTCATACAAGACTTCATGAAATGCCCATCCGCTTATCGACACCACATCCACCGCGACACACTTGCCTCAGTCACACACACCCTCAAAACCCGTTGCACGCCAGATGCTCGCACCCATATAAGCAAAATCAAAGCACGCATCCACTATATCGGCAATGACCTCGCGGACGCTCGCGCTAACCAAGTCGCAGACGGCCACCCACCCGACACGACCTACATCACGGGTTCAAACGTGTCGATAGGCACTTGGACCTCGCCATACACCCTCATACCCCAAACCCTAGGATAACCCTAGCCCACATGTACACCAACCTCAAAACCGAGGCGCACACATACAATACCCTACGCACCTAGACACCCCTCACAAACCACCAGACACGGCGCCCTCCTCATCCGCGCCGACACGGACGGGGCGGACTTCACCCTCCACAAAAAACACACATCACTAATCAATGTCCAATTCACACACAAGCAAGAATTCATGTGGGGGATACACAACATACGCCTCCTCTCACACAACCCCACCGTGCGGTGCCCAATGTGCGGTCAATTCACTTGCAACGGCCACATGCCCGAGAACTACCCTTGTATCTCCGGCCTTCGACATGACCGCCACAACAACGCGCTGCAACTCCTAGTCTCCCTCATGGAACACCATAACGGAGGTCAATGGGAGACCATCACGGCTTACTTTGACAACAAACCCATCACATCATTATCATCCACCACATACGCATCCACACCCCCTTGACTGCCATCCCCTCACCCCACCCACATGCCCACCCGTCTAGTTGCTGCTTACGAAGGCCTTTCGCCCGACTCCCTCACCTCGGCGCCCGCCGGCGGCGCAGCGGCGGCGGCCCCGGAGGGGGGTGCGCTCGCATGCCCGTCGGCAGCCCCTCACCTCCCCGTGGTGGGCGCTGGAAACCCCGTAGCCGTGCCAGGCATGGCACGGTAGGGGGCTAAGAGGGCCGACAGCTCGATCCGCGGGATCAGCAGCTGTCGGGAAAGCCTTGTACAAAGGGCTTTTAAAAAAATAATTTCTGTGCAATGCCGGCACCGAGATCTCCCGCTCGGCCCGTCCGATATGTTTTTTCGCGTACAAATACTACTAAGAACAGTCCTACCTCGAGGGGGTGGGACCTGTACTTAAGGAGCGTCTGATTGCGAGGAGGGTACGGCCGGATCTGCGGTTGGGGGTGGGTGTTGGAGCTGGTGGTGGCAAGCCGGGAAGCAGCGCCAGGAAAGGGCGCTCGCTAGCCGCCGACCAGCCATGTGCCGGTCGACACTTCTCAGGGGGGGAGGCAAGACATGGCATAGGCCGGTGGCAGGTCGCAAGCGGAGGAGCGGCTATGTGAGGCGGCGGCGATCCTCAGGATCAGCCGCCGCCGGAAAGCCCTGTACGGAGGGCTTTTTGGATAATTAAACTAATGTCCGTACCCGGCGTCGAGCTAGTTGGGGAGTAGCACCAGGGTAGGGCGCTCACTAGCGAGCCGCCACGCCGACGAGATACATCTCCCGAGGGGGGGGGGTAGGCTTGGGCGGCAAGGAGGCCTGTCGCAACGGAAGGAGCGACAAGATCTGGCGACGACGACCCTCCGGGTCGGCGGCGCCGGAAAACCCCGTACGGAGGGTTTTGACTAATTTCCGTGCACCCGCGGCCCGACGGAACCGGCTACGGCGACCTGACCCCCCCCCCCCCCCCTCCTCGATACCCACTACCGGATAGACGAGACCCTTGCGGGGGGGGCCGGGTAAGCGCGGAGGCCCCAACCTCAACAAAGTCTACTAGGTGGACGCGCGATCAGAGGGGGGAGGGTACGGACGCAGGCCGGACTACCTGACAGGTACCTGGGTACCAGACAGAGAAAAAACCGGGGAAATGAGCGGGGAAAATTCAGGTGCGGAGGCAGGAGCGCCAATTTTTTCTATGTCTATGTGTCTCGGTCCCCCCCACGTGCCCTCGAGGTGACGGGAGACCTCGACAAGGAGGACCGTCGCGTCGGCGGCAGGGACTGGATCCGGATCCTAAGGAGCCGCGAATCCACGAGACTACTCGGGTTCGGATTTGGTCTCGTGGGTCCGGACCCTAGAATCACAGGTAATCGCGGGGTCCGGACCCTAGAATCACAGGTAATCGCGGGGTCCGAACCCTAGGTTCAGTAGGTAATCGCGGGGTCCGAACCCAAGGTTCAGTAGGTAATCGCGGGGTCCGAACCCTAGAATCACAGGTAATCGCGGGGTCCGAACCCTAGGTTCAGTAGGTAATCGTTGGTTCCGGTACCAGTTATTGTAAGTAATCGTTGGCTCCGGTACCAGTTATTGTAAGTAATCGTTGGTTCCGGTACCAGTTATTGTAAGTAATCGTTGGATCCGGTATTCATCGTACTTTAATGGATCCGCGGTAATCGCGAGTACCTCATCCTCGCAAAACGATGTGGAATCGTGATACCCAATCAGTACTCACGATTCCGAGTATCTCACGAATCTGTGGTTGCCCGAAGTGACACGCTGTATTTTTGGGAGGTATTTGGCAATGCAAATCTGCTGAGGTGTATGTCTAGGATTGGTTCAATAGCCCTGATTGCTGTCATTCCGCAGCCTTGAATCGATTGTAGCCCACCCAAGGGCTATTTAAACGGTGCGTACGCGCTTGAAATCCACCATAACCTGCCCGTCCACATCCAGTCCTATCACAATTAGCCGCCACTTCAAAAACCGAGCTCAACGTAAGGCGTCAAGCCTATTGGTCCACCTTGCTGGAAGACTTTCACAACGAGCAAGAGAAAGTTGAAGAGGTAAGCAAGAGTTCCCCCCCCCCTCCGCTTTGCCCTCACCCCCGAGTTAGCTGCGTTGTGATGTTCGGTAGCGCCGCATGGCGCCCCCTCCCCGCCTCCGCCCGCACATTTATGTCTGTTTATTTGCTCTATCGAAGCCATAGTAATAGCGTTGCAGTTGAGCTTGTCGACACTTTGTTATCGCTGTTATGTGATGCTTTTCTATTCTTTGCTTTCCGACGTAAAAGGTTACTTTGTCGTTTAGTATATTGTCGCACTATACTGTTCGGTAGCGCCGCATGGCGCCCCCTCCCCGCCTCCGCCCGCATATTTATGTTTGTTTATGCTCTATCGAAGCCATATTAATAGCGTTGCAGTTGAGCTTGTCGACACTTTGTTATCGTTGTTCTGTGATGCTTTTTTGTTCTTTGCTTTCCCACGTAAAAGGTTACTTTGTCGGTAAGCATATTGTTGCACCGCGCTGTTCGGTAGCGCCGCATGGCGCCCACTCCCCGCCTCCGCCCGCACATTTATGTCTCTGTTTATGTGCTCTATCAAAGCCATATTAATAGCGTTGCAGTTGAGCTTGTCGACACTATATTATCGCTGTTTTGTGATGCTTTTCTGTTCTTTGCTTTCCCACATAAAAGGTTACTTTGTCTTTAAGCATATTGTTGCACTGTGCTGTGGCCAGTGGCTCAAGTTGTGAATTTGCTGCAGGGGGACTATGTAACCATATCACTTGTTTACCCTATGTTAGGCACTATGTTAAAGCAGCTGTCGTCACACAGGCCCGTTTCACTGCAAGATGAGCGGAGGGATGTGGACTTGTACACCATCGAAGCGAAGGACATGGAGCCTCATATGGCGGAGGCAAGGGAGAGTCTGCGGGCCGGAATCATTGAGCGTTTTTTCACGAACATAAGGGAGAACGATTACATCAAGATAGGGATTGCGACATTGCTGGACATTCGGTGAGTACCTTGTAATAGTTGTGTGTGCATGTGTTTAAATTTTGCACATGTGTTTCTATTGTATACCTGATAAAAATATTGAATGTTGATAAACAGATGTGATTGTATCTAAGCGTCCTTGTGTGTGTGTGTGTGTGTGTGTGTGTGTTTGCGTGTATATGCTTATGCATATTTGTATTGAGTGCTTGTATGTGTGTGTGTGTGTGTGTGTGCGTGCTTGTATGCGCATGTACTTCTGCATGTGTGTTTGTGTGTGTGTCTTATGCATGTGTGTTTATGTTTGTGTGTGTGTTTGTCTTATGCATGTGTGTGTCTTATGGATGTGTTTGTGTTTATCTGCTTGTGTGTGTGTTGGCTTGTATGTGCATATGCTTCTGAATGTGTGTGTATGTGTGTGTGTGTGTGTGTGTGTGTGTGTGTGTGTGTGTGTGTGTGTGTGTATGCAAATTTACTTGTGCATTTGCTATGTTAACAAAAAATGTGAATTGTGCAGGTCTAAGAATCTGGACTTCAATGGCATTCGTCCCGACTTTGCGCCTACAATTTTGGCGGCTGCAAGAAGGGAATTTGGAGAGCAGTGGCGCACAGAGCCGGAAGAGAGCGAGGCAGAAGGCGGTGCTTATTCAAGCATGAATGCTGCAGAGCTTGGCAAGCAATTGATGTCGTCGAAGAGTAAGTCTTTCACTGCATTCCTTTCCGGGGATTTGAATGGGCGTGTGACGCCCTCTATAGCCAAGCACGTGGAAAAGGATGACTTAGAGCGTTACCTTGAGCTGCCCCAAGAAACGGACAAGGACATTTGTGTGTTGACATGGTGGAAAACACATGCAGCTCTGTACCCCGACTTGGCTTTAATGGCGCGGCAGTACTTATCTATGCATGCTACCTCTGCTGCATGCGAGCGTTTGTTCAACAAAGCGGGGCGAATGCATGACGCGTTCAAGAAGAACACCAAAGAAGATAGCCTAGAGGATGCCTTGTTAGTCTCATGTAATTGTTGAATTATGTATGCGCGAGGAATATGGTTGTCACAAGTCTATATAAACTGTAAGAAATGGTTGTCTTAAACCTGTTTTCATCCATATTTTGTGCATTTAATGTTCATTTGGTGGACTCGCACTGGCCATGCGATATACCATTTGGCATTACTTGTCACATCATATGTGAAAAATGGTACTGCATCGGAACCTGTTTCCCTGTGATGGCAAGTGTCTTTTTTGAGCCGGAGGGCTATAAACTCACATACGTTGCTTGTGGCACTTGCCGGAGGGACCAAAAGCTTTGCTAAATTGTATGGGATAGACTGTAAAGTACTAATATATTTGCAGCGGGCAGAAAGTATGGGAAGTGAATTGTACGTATATACTGTATGGGATCCAAGCATAAGCAGGCGCATAGAACTAGTAGAGATGTAAAAATTCAATTTGCAGTACAAACTTCCCCCAAAATGCGCAATTTGTATCAATTTGCATGAGTACTTCGAGTACTTGTTGGAATCGCGAACCCAACGAATCCAACGGAACCAAAAAATTTAGAAGTACTCATGTACTCGGTTCCGGAATCAAAAACACAGGTACTCGCTGGATCCGAACCCTAGAATCACAGGTAATCGCTGGATCCGGACCCTAGAATCACAGGTAATCGCGGGATCCGGACCCTAGAATCACAGGTAATCGCGGGGTCCGAACCCTAGAATCACAGGTAATCGCGGGGTCCGAACCCAAGGTTCAGTAGGTAATCGCGGGGTCCGAACCCTAGAATCACAGGTAATCGCGGGGTCCGAACCCTAGAATCACAGGTAATCGCGGGATCCGGATCCCTTTTTTAGAGGTACTCACTAGTTCCGGATCCAAAAAAATCAAGTACTCATGGATCCGAACCCAACAAAAAAATGGCGGATCCAGTCCCTGGTCGGCGGATGCGGCGGCGACCTTGGCGGGGCTTACGGGATGGGGCGGCGGGATCGACGAGCGACCACGCGAGGAGGGGTTTTTTGCCAGCCTTTCCCCTCCTATCTTCGGCAAGACCGAAGTCACGCGGGAGCTAGATTAGGCTGGCCCGTCGTCCCTCCCGAACGCCGACCGGCCTCGGCCGGTCGGCACCCCGGTTCGGTGGGAGCGGGCCGAGCATCGTGAAGGTCGAGCAACAGTTTAGTTTTGCATTTCTCGACTACAAGTGGATTTATTTTTAGATATGTTTCTCTTGATTACAAAATCATTACGATGTTACTGCTTAGGCGGGGGGACTGTGGCAATTACTGCGGTTGCTTACAGTTTTTTTAACTCCCGAGGAACATCGACACACATTGCAGATAGGTGTGTCGATAGGTGTACCTGGTCGAAGAGACCCGGGCTAAACTCGCTTATAAGTCATGTATGGCTTGGTAGAGAGGTCCGAGAGACAGCAGTCGGTCAAGTTTGCCGGCACATGTTGTGTTTAATTTCCAAATTTCCAAATTTCCCTCACCTCTTGCCCTGCTATCTTACCTAAAGACTTACTCTCCTCATCGCTAATACCCCACACACACAAACCCGACTTCATCCGACTCCTCGAGCCTAGATTCGTCGGACATACGAACGGCTGACGACGTTACTCCTCGATTAAGAAGATTCAGATAGGAGAACGGAAATACTGCACAGACCACAACCTCTCCCACACCACACAACTGATTCGCAATAAACCCACCCCCCTCGCCAATGCCATTCGACAACACTTGCCGGATACCACGGTTGACATATTACTCATAGTCATGAACCGCACATGTACACTTCACACTTCCACATTGACCAATATCGCCTCCCTTCTCATCCTCCGCAATGACCCTCCTTACACACTTGTCTCGAATGCACGACTCGACACCACACGCATCCTAACACAACTCCACTTGCACATTGTCCAATGGCTGCATCATCTCCTTCTCATCTACCGCATCAAATCTCGCACGACCACACACCGCACCTCCACTTACGGTAACCACACACGCCCCTGATTAGCAGCTACCACCCTCACGCTCGGCACACTCCACTCCGGGGGGGGGGGGGGGAGTAAAAACCTCCAACATATGTTGGAGAGGTTGGATTTAGACGGTTCACGGTCTAAGACGGCCTTGGCTTATAAGTTTCTTGTATGATATAGTTGGGAGGGCCCAGAGACAACAACCGGTTTCACCCGGTACATGTTGCAAACAAGTTCTTTTTCTATTTATATTTCTAGTGTTAAAGTCCCGTCTTGAGGTCGGGAGGAGAGTTGGGCATGTGTAGCCAGTGTAGCTGTGGTAGGCCATGAAGGTCGGGAGGGAAAGGGGACAAATACATACATATTTAAACATATTTTCCAACTATGTCCTTGCACTCGACGCATTAAGTGCGAGCAATTCACTCACGATTGTTATCATTTGGTTGATGGGCACATTATGTGTTGGCTGGCCTAGTTATTAGTTACCATCTACACCATGACATTCCGTGAGTTGCTCGTGATGTGCGGATTAGGTGAATACACTGAGTCAAGATTTAAGACATGTCCCAGCTTATGAGTTCACAAATACATCGCACTTTAAGACATATTTGCCACATAGTTTTGAAACCACATCGCATTTTCATGAATATGCACTAGTTCACTCTTTTAAAGGCAGTTTTAAGTGCATTTTAGTAAAAAATCATGCTGATTGCAAGGGGTGAAAGGCTGAATTTTTTTCATGCTGACGTGGGCTGAATAGACTTCATGCCTAAATAGCTTAACTGAGTTCAGTGCATTTCAGGCTGGACTGAATTTCAGCGTTTCGGCGTTTTTGGGGGGATGTGCGTCGTGAATTCATGCAACGTCTTTCTGCTGCTCTTCATGGCACTCTGGGCTCTTATCTCCGCGACGCTTTTCAGGAGGGTAGTGCTGGTGCTGTGGCATGCCTTCCTGTTCCTCGGGCTTAGAATTTTTTTTCCCCTCCTTTCTTCTTTTTTGCTTGGTGGCCTCTACTGCTTGTTTTTATAAGAAAATTTTTAATTTCAGCCTGAACAGAAGACCTACAAATCCACTTCAGTGCAAACCTGTTTTTAACCTGCCTTGTCCCTCAGGGGCGTGTATTAAAATAAATAAATGAAAGGCGTCCCATTTAAAAAAAAACACGTATGTGCTGCTGACTGTGACAACCCACGCAGTATTGTCTGTAAATCAGAGCAGTAGTTACAGATAGTAGAAAGTAGAAAACTGATAAACAGTCCATTACTTACGGCGGCCGCCCCCGCTTACTGCGATACGGTACTGCTGGTGCTTCCGCGAGTGGATGCCGCGGATAACTGTAAGCAAGGAACTTCTGCCGACTGCCAACAGTTTTCTTCCAACGCCGGCTGCAGATCTCGAGGCCCACCGCTGGCCCTGGCCGAGTACGATAGGTTAAGTTCTTGAACCCAAACCTCCGCGTCTTGTGTCTATAAATTTAGCATCGTTGCTGCGATTTTATTCGGCCCGCCATGTTTCAGTCGCTTCTCCAAGGCGGGCCGCCTGGCGAGATTGCCGGCGGCTGGGCCACGGGTGACCTTATCCAAGGCCCCGCGGCACCTGCAGCCCAGCCGTCCAACGCCGCTTTGGAGATGCCAGCACCAGCTTTTCCAGCGACGGTTTACCCACCCGGCTGGGAGGAGGCTTCAAAGACGAAGAAGCAGCCGATTTCGAAGAAGTGTGAGTGCGGTGCGCACATGGCTAGCTTTGCGCTGGAGGGGGAGGGGCGGGCCGGTGCACGGTGGTGCGCCTCCTGCCCTACCCGCCCACCCACCGGTACGGTTAATGCCTTTTCGTACCGTTGCTCCTGTGGCAAGTCGCAACCCTCGTTCGGGCTGCCGGAAGAGGGTGCCAAGGTGCGCTGGTGCGCGACCTGCCCTGATAAGCCCCCTGAAGCCATTTACCTCGTAAGAGGCCGTATGTGTGAATGTGGCGAGCGACGCGCTCACCTCGGCCTGCCGCCGGCGGCGGATGGCGAGCGTTCCATGGCCCGTTGGTGCTCCGCCTGCCCCTCTCTCCCCACCGGCGCCGTCGAGGTTCCAAACGGCGCCTGTGCCTGTGGCACCGCCCGTCCCACGTATGGTCTTCCGGGCCAGCCACCAACGTCGGCGCAGTGGTGCTCTCGCTGCCCTTCACGCCCAACGGAAGCCGTCAACGTAGTGTCCAAACGCTGCGAGTGCGGCACCAAAGTCGCCTCCTTTGGTATGCCCGGAGAGGCAAAGCGCTGGTGTCGCGACTGTCGCCCCGAGGGCGCCATTAACCTGGTGTCGAAGCGCTGCGAGTGCGGCGCGAAGGTTGCCTCTTTCGGCATGCCCGGGGAGAGGAAACGTTGGTGCGGCGATTGTCGACCCGAGGGCGCCGTCAACGTCTCTGTTCAGCTCTGCGAGTGTGGCAAGACCGCCTCCTTTGGGCTGCCCGGCGAGGCGCGCAATGCTGTTCGCTGGTGCGCCACCTGCCCATCCAAGCCTGCCGAAGCCGTTAATATGAAAGTCCATCGTGGCGGCACTGGCGCAGACCGTAAACGCTGCCTCTGTGGAAAGCGGTTGCCTGCACTCGCACTACCCGGCGAGCCTCGCAGCTCTGCCCGTTGGTGCTCTATCTGCCCTGATCGTCCTGCGGAGGCTATTAGCGTGTCAAGCAGCCGTTGCGAGTGCGGACTGCACCACGCTACCTTTGGTATGCCGGGTGACGAGCGCCGCAAGGCTCGCTGGTGTGGCAAGTGCCCCGACCGTCCTCCCGCCGCTGTTGACGTGCGCAACCGAAAGTGCGAATGCGGCAAGAGTCAACCCTTTTACGCGCTACCGGGTGCGGGGCGGCGCGAAGCTAAGTGGTGCGCCAAGTGTCCCGGCCGCCCGGCAGAAGCAGTGGACGTTCTCAAGCGCAAGTGTGAGTGCGGCAAGAGCCAGCCCCACTTTGCGGAGCCCGGGTCAGCGAGCAACGCTGCCCGTTGGTGTGCCAAGTGCCCAGACCGTCCGGTAGGGACGGTGGACGTGGTTTCACGTCGATGTGAGTGCCAGAAGCACCGCCCCACCTTTGGCTATGCTGGTCAGAAGCTTGGGCTAGCCAAGTGGTGCAAGAAGTGCCCCGACCGCGACCCCACAAGCGTGTGCCTTGCTTACACCCCACGGCCCAAGAAACCAGCGCGCGAGAAGGCTCCCAAGCGTCCCCGCGTCAAGAAGGCTGCCCCTGCGGCCGAGGGTTCATGCGAGGCAGGCGCCTCTGTATCCAAGCCCAGGGGACGCAAGCGCAAAGCCGCGGCGGCTGCTGATGGTGGTGCTGCTACCGCTGATGACGCTGGCGACAAGGAAGGGCCTGTGACGAAGAAGAAAGCCGTCGCAAAAAAGGGGGCAAAGGCGAAGGAGGCACTTGCGTCGAAGAAAGTAAAGCAGGGAGCGGAGGAGCAGACAGGAAAGGAGGGACCTGAGGAGAAGAAAGGGAAGGAGGGAGCTGACGAGAAGAAAGCGAAGGAGGGGAAGAAGGCCAAGGAGGGGACTGACAGTAAGAAGGCCGAAGCGGCAGAGGGGGGTAAGACGAAGGAGAAGAAAAAGGCTGCGGTGGAAACTGTGCCCACATCCAAGCCAGCCACGCGGCGCAAGCCCGCCAAGGCGGCGGAAGCTGAACCGTCTGCCACTTAGGGCAGACCAGGGGGAATGATTGTGTGAAGTCATCGGCATGCAGGTGGTGAGACGCTCGCTAGTGAGTTTGGCCTGTGGTCCAAATGTGATCCTATCCGTATCACTCCACTTAGCCTGCATAGCTGTGTAATGTGGATGGCTGTTGCCATTGTAGACAGTGTATGTCTGTGGGAAAGCAATGTGATTTTCACACAATATGTGTACCTGCAGGCTGTTGCTGTCTTTAGTTCATCCTGATGTAGGTGGGAGATGCACTTGTGGGTGTTAGCATCTCAAATATGAAGGTACTTTTTAAAACAGTTCTTTTCCTCATGTTTCACGGCCTAGAGCAATCTCAAACAACAAAGAAAGGCTTAACAGATTGCTATATCGAATGCATGACTGGGCATTTGGAGACACGCATCCACCATCG
>JAPMLY010002010.1:0-73366 GCA_026401115.1 Tetraselmis chui
TGTGACCTCCCCACGAATCAACGACAAGACCTGCCCCCTACAAGCGATAAATTTGCAATCCAAAAGACAGGTCCTTTGCGACGGAGATGCCTGTGTTGATGAACTTGGGACTGCAACAGGTCACAGGTGTTCGAAGTACAAAAATCAGAAACATCATATGCGAAAATAAGCGCTGACGAATATGCGACAGCATCTATCAATACGACTATGAGGACAATCTAAATCTTAAGTACCGTACATCGCAAAATCTAATCATCTGGAAGCTCCGATGGGATAATGTAGTTAGCGCAATATGTAGCGATTCCCTTTGCCTTGGTTTCTATTGCCCTCTTATTGACAATCTGGCACGATACTGACAGGCTGGAGAGTATGGAGTCGAAATCCGACAAAAAGTTTATTGCATCCAATATTGGTTTCTGCTGAAGTACTTCACCTGTACTGATGAACAATGAAAGAAATATAGTAGCGAAGGCTCAATAGTAACCGCTAGGACAGGGTGGCTAGATGTCGAGATTCGCACTGACGTGGCGCAAGCATTACATGGGTTGTAGATCTCTAGCTGAAGGACGTTCTTGCGGTACATTAAATAGATAAAGGAATGAGGTGGCTGCGACAAAGAGATACGCAAGGATCCAGGATTCTTTGAGAAACCGTGACCAGATATCCGAAATTAATTTTAACCTCGGCTGGCCAGGGTTCAGCTCAACCTCGAGTTAGGCTCAACCTCGGGCTAGGCTCATAGGACACGGGCTCCCGCGCTACCGCTCTGTCGTCTCACCGTACAAATTACGGTGTGCAGGCCGCCACGTCGCAGAGCACTGCCCGATCTGCTGAAGCCGGGGATATCACTTTATTACCTTTACTGACAAATTTCTTACAAGAAAAAGTAGTTGATTCCACCTGACAAAAGAAGAAAAGAGGAAAAGAGGAAAAACCTAAGCCCGAAGAACAGGAAGGCACGCCACAGCGTCAGCACTGCCCTCCTGAAAAGCGTCGCGGAGATAGGAACCCAGAGTGCCATGAAGAGCAGGAGAAAGACGTTGCATGAATTTACGTCGCACATCCCCCAAAAAACACCGAAAAGGAACATATAACTACTTCGACGAACGAAATGTGACGAGTACTATTATAGTACATCATTATCAGTACATGTACGTTCACGGTTGTGAACGTTGTCGGTGAATACGTATAGTTGACCAATACAGATAAACACGATACAAGCAACAGTCTGTCATGTTGCTTGTTTAGTTCTCATGTAACCATCACACAGTCACCCGTTGCACACATACATGTCGACGCACCTAGCGTCTCACGGGCACCTCCGATAAGATGTTATGGGCCCTCCTAGCCTTACGGACACTCATACGCCTCCGCTACGCACACGTGAAGTGCCTAGAGCGCTAGCGACAAATACCGGCTTAAGTATTGCAGACGCCATGCCGACAACTCACCGCCGCCACCGCCGTCATCGACTCATCGTGGGATAACAACAACCCCAACACCGGCCTAGGGAACACACGTTCACGACCGCTCCCAAGCGGCTACCACGAGAACACTAGCGACTACCAAGCCGTCGCTCACAAGTGGAGAATCACTCGCACACACGGAGGTGGCTCACTCGCACGAGTCACTTCTAGCATAACGGCCGGCATCGCACCGCCGGCGCCGCCTAGCACCAAGGGGACTAGCCGCCGCCCTGACATCAAACTAGCTACAAGTCCGACGCCGTTCATCAACGGCCACCTCCTCAAAATCAGCGGCCACACGGAAGTCGCTCGACACAGAAGCAACGGCCACACATAAGTCGCTTGCCATATAAGGAGCGGTCATGCACCAGGCGATGACCTATAGATAAGCAATCTAACGGACAAACCTCTAAGCTTGCATGAGTGTACGGTATATGATCTAGAGGGGCTATTATAGGATATAAGTGCCCGTACACATATAATAATTAATATGTGTTCCTACATATTGATGTGCGCACCAGATATATTCATATAGGCGGCAGCGTGCGTGCTCCCATTAAACTTCTCATATTCCCTCAACGTCATGTAACTATCGCTACGAGCCATCCCGCGCGGAGGTTATGGGCCCTCACACAACTTAATAAGTTGTATACACGCAACCAGCGCGGTTATAGCGTGAGAAAACGTAGGTGTGAAGAGTCGAAACATGGTTTCACGCATGACTCAACGGAAGCCGCCGCCGGCGGCGGCGCCCACAACACGGAGCAGTTGCAGAGCAACACACATTGAGGCCTCTGGGTCCACTCCCGGTAACGATCATGTCGCTCCGTCTACCCTGGATAATACCATGGCTAGTCTTCGCTATGAAACTGTCGAGCTCATAGATACGGCGATAGAAAGGTCGCAAGCGACCACGAATGAGCTCATAATGGCGCAATTTGAGCGCTTTAACGCAAACCTAGAGCGGCATCGCGGGCAGCCACCACAGCCACCTACGGTTGTTGGTCACCCATATAGCCGTAGCGAGAGGGACACCACCCCCGTATATGAGCCAGACCCTTATAATATATTCGAGGATGAGCAACCTAGACGCGGGCAATTTGACGACGACATCCTTAGCCGGTCATTGCGCACACAAGCGCCCGTTTTCACGGCAGAAATCACGTTTTCAGAGTTTAGACGCGACTATATCAACTATCTGCGTGCCATCAACTCGGCGTTCTTGACTTTCTAGAAGGAGCAGCGCCTCCTGATGCTCCTTTTAACACAACTTACCAAAGCCTTCAAAAAAAAGTGTTCGGGGACCTTTGCGTCGTCTTGAAACACCCTATTGCTGCTATAGCGCTGCAAAACTTTCAGCGGGACCCGTGTTTCAAAGCTCGAGTGTTTCAAAGCACACTCATTAACCATTTCGACCGGCGTGGTGTTGGTAGAACTGTTGGGTTACTTGCAAAACTTCTGGACGCGCAAGGTGAAACAGAAAGTATAGACTCCTTTCTGCAAAGTACGCTACACAGCTACCAAGATATTAATGAAGACGAGTTCATGGTTAGTGAAAAATCCTTGTAGCAGCCACTCTATTTAACTTAAACAACAAGTTATCGGGGGCGAGAGCCGGTATTATTGCAGCTTTGGATGCCAGACAGAATGGTCTAGATGCTCCCTCTATACCTTTCACACAGCTTTCCACTATGCTAATCCAACATCACTCACGCACGACCTTCCCTTCCCACCATCACCATGGACAACGGCATGACATGCACGACCCCAGAGCCTTCAACTCTGCTGTTGAAGCAGCTGTTGATGAGGTATTAGCTGCACGTGCCGACAGCTCGTAGCGGCGCACGCGCAAGCCACCTCCATGCCGCTACTCCACTGAAGCCAACCTCCCGCAGGCCGACACACTCCATTGGCATCAAGATTGCCCTTTGCTCTTGCAACTCTCTCACCACCAAGACCAGAAAAAAACCCTTATTGCCCCATCAGTACCAGGAACAGAAGTACATGCAACAGCAGTACCACATGTACGCACCCCACCCATCATCCCTTCGCGGGCGGGGTCGTGGTCCTCGTGATAGGGGTGGTCGATGGGGATCGCATGGTCGTGGGGGGCGCGGCACCATGTCGCGTGATGCCCCTCCCGGACATCCATCTGTGTCCCACACTAACATGGCCCCTTCTTGCGGAGACGTTGCCTCGGCACAATCTGCTCTCATGTCATTTTTTGTCCTCGAAGGAGCACCATCCATTAAACATGGCCGATGGACTCCGTACCGGTTTTGGACCACCCCCCTCACATGGTGAAGAGTACAAAAACTACACGTCGGATCACATGTCTTCCGACATGGAGTCGCGTGATAACTCCCCCGCGGCTTTCATCGCTCATGTCGCCACCGCGCCGACCGCGCTTCGCTTCATCGACGCCGGTGCCAACATCAGTTTGGAGGCTCATCGTTCCGCCTTTCTCCTTGGCAGTTACACCCGGCTTCGCACTCCCATCCACGTCAAAGGCATCGATGTTGACATCCACGGCTACGGCCTTGTCGAACTCTATCTTGTCTATGAAGACGGCCACACCCGTCAACTTCGCATTCGGGCTACCCACGCGCCTGACATGTCCAAACGCGGTGCCCCAAGCATCATCTCTCAAGAGTATCTCCGGAACCGACAAAACATCAGCCTCCATTACCCTGCCATCGGACAACCCTCCGCGAGCGATTCGCATGGCAATCTCGTCCTCGTCATGCACATCAACCTTCCTCACCTTCAGACACTTCCCCGTGAGTACACTTCCCTCCTTGCTTACAAAGGTGTCGGTCCTACGTCTATTGGCGCTACTTTGTGGCACCAACGCCTCGGTCACCATGGTAGAGACCCCATGACTCTCGCCCTCATGAGCGCGGACATCACCGGAGCGAAGTACGACAACCATGTTCCTATGTTGTCATGCAAAGCATGCATTCTAGCCAAATCGCACCATGCCCTTGTCAACCAACAGCCCGGCACTAAGGCGACAGCATGCTTTGAGGCATTCAGCTCTGACATCTTCGGCCCACTCAAAGAGATTGGACCGGGGGGAGCCAAATACGTGCTTGGTGTAATTGATGATCACTTTTCAAACTATATTTGGCTCCTTGCACTTCCACCAAAGAAAGCTATTGTTTTTACTCTATCGTCCGTTCTCACAAAAATCCGGAACTTGCACTCTCGCCTCCTCCCTGCTTGTGCTTATCGGCCCACCATCAAGTTCGATTGTGATCCGAACTACCTTGATGTTGCTTGCCGCACCATGGTCTCCTCGTTGGGCTACACTGCCCAATTCACGGCCCCGTACACCCACAACCAACCCGTCAAAATGGAACGACAGTGGGCTACCCTCGCGGACTCCGCCACCGCCATGCTTCAGCATGCCCATTGCCCCGCCAAATACTAGGGGCTCGCCATGCGCACGGCTGCTTACCTCCGCAACCGCCTCCCCTCGCCCGCTGCCTCCGGGGGTACTGGCGGTGTTCCCTACACCTTGCTTCATGGTGTCCCCACCGACCTCGCTCATCTCAAGGTCTTTGGTTGTACGGCCTACCTCCGCCTCGAGGACCGCTACATGGACAAACTATCTCCTAAAGCTCTCCGATGCATGTTCATTGGTTACTGCGATGATGGTCCCGGCTACTAGCTCCTCAACCTCACCACTGGAAAGCTCGCTCGGACCATCCATGTCGCTTTCGTTGAGTCCCAACCTGCGCATGCACCTCCCTCACCGTCCGTCCCCTTTGGCACTTCTCAAGCCTCTTCACCCAATGGACTCGAGCACGGGGGGGGGGGCACCAGTGCCAATCTCTCGTGTGTGAACCCCACGCACTTCACAGTCCCTATCAGCAATCCTTCTACAAAGGACGACAACCACTCCCACGATCCACCAGCAGACATTGGCCATGATAACCGTGAGTCCTCATCATGTTTTGCCGCAGCTCCTTATGTCCAACGGACCAACAAGACTGCCATAGTCTTCACGCAAAACAAACCTCCGCGGCCGCCTCGCACAACCGCACAAGCTGCAAGGCCAAGAGGGGCAACCTGTCGAAAGCGAGGAACCCATGACATACCCGCCTGCGGCGCATATTCCCGTGGCAATTGACATCAAGCATGCTTTGAGCGGTAAGTATGTTGTAGCATAGCGAAAGGCTATCCGCTCAGAGCTTATGTCACTCCAATGTAAGGGTACCTTCCGCATGGAGAATTTACCACTCGGGCGCAACGCCATAGGCAACAAGTGGGTCTTCAAGGTTAAAGCCAAACAAGATGGGTCAGTGGACCGCTTCAAGGCGCGACTTGTTGCTCAAGGGTTCAGTCAACGTCCAGAGGGCGACTACTCAGAGACGTTCTCTCATGTCGTCAAGCTCAGCACACTGCGCACGGTGTTGGCCATCGTTGCCAAACGGAACATGCACATGCACTCGGCAGACATCGAAACTGCGTTCCTCAACATAGACCTCCAACATGAGATCTGTATGCGCCAACCGAAAGGGGCAGAGGATGGAGTCATGCGGCTCCTTAAAAATATCTATGGGCTGAAACAGGCCTCGCGCGAATGGTACAAGCTTTTCCATCAAACCCTCTCTTCCCTTGGCATGCAGCGAGCGACATCTGACACCAGCCTCTACACGATGAACTACCCAGTGCATGGGATCTGCATTGTGTTGGTGTATGTGGACGACATTCTCATCGTCTCGGACTCACTTAAGTGGATTGAGTCGGCCAAACGGGCCATTGGGGACCAATTCCGCATCCGTGTTATTCCGTGTTATCCTCGGATCCGTGAACTTCCTATGCATGTGCACAAGGCATGATATTGCATTCGCGATCAGCGTCATCAGCAGACGCAAGGCAACTCCGACGCAATTGCACATGAAGCAGCTCAAGCGTTTGTTACGTTACCTTAACGGGACGAGACCTATGGGCATTACCTATGGACGACCATCACAAGACAATGCGGAGGACATTAAAGTGTTCTCAGATTCTGACTAGGCGGCTGACACGACCACTGGGCGATCGCAGTTTGGAAAGGCGGTCATGCTCAATAAGGAGAAGTCAGTTGGACCTCCAAGCAACAAGAGGTGGTAGCCTTGTCCACCACAGAGGCAGAGTATGTCGCTGCCAACCGCGCATGACAAAGCGCGGTACACTTTCGACAACTAATGGCAGATGTTCACCAACGCCAACGAGGGAGCAATCAAGCTTGCTAACAATCCCACGGCCTCAAATAGGACAAAACACATTGACATCAAGCACCACTATATTCGGGAACTGGTGGATGCGAAGACAATTGCGGTTATATAAGTGGGCACGTCAGACATGCTTGCAAATGGCCTGACGAAGGCGCTACCGGAGCCGAAGCACAAGATGATCTTCAAGCGCTGCATGGGAGCGGCGCTGAGTGGAGACTAGTTTGCTTGCATTAGTGCCAATGATCTAGAGGGGCTATTATAGTACATCATTATCAGTACATGTACGTTCGCGGTTGTGAACGTTGTCGGTGAATACGTATAGCCGACCAGTAGATATAAACACGATACAAGCAACAATCTGTCATGTTGCTTGTCTAGTTCTCATGTAACCATCACACAGCCACTTGCTGCACACACACCTGTCGACGCACCTAGCGTCTCACGGGCACCTCCGATAAGAAGCACGATCATGCTACATTACATTACGTGACATTGTACATGTACTCGTCACTAAATCCAATTAGTCCTTTCCCGTCGGAAGACGTACAACGTCGGTACGTCGCTACTCGAATATTACAAGGGTTTTGATGAGTATTGTTCTACTTGTACCTTTTGATGCGTACATGTATGCAGAATAAATCTAACTTGCGAGATGACGCTCCAAGCGAGGTTTCCAATACAGAATGTGATTCCCAAGACATGACGAACCGCGTCGCTAGTCAATTGATGACGGTTGGAAAGCCGTAGCACCTAGCACGAGAATTAAGCAAGAGCATGTGCAAACTATCTAGGCGATAAGCTATTTAAGCCTAGTATAGTAAAGGGAAGTGGCATAACCTTTTTACAATTCCCTTTGATTAACTACGATCAGTTGTTAAACACTATTACACTAATAGTGAGACATCTTCTCAATCCCCCCCCCCCCCCCCATATGCACTTCCACCTATCGATTGAGCAACGACAGAACTAGACATAACATATTTGTGTCAGTAGTTCGGTTCCGAAGGCTGGACGCCACACATGTTTCGGAGCTCTTTGGTCGACGCACGTTTCGCTGTCGCTTGAATTTACTCGACGATGCTTTATTGATTCGAAATGGCTTATGTTGGACCGGGTCATTACGTGCTGGTCGTACTTTGTGGTGCTTTCAAAGGGCGCCTGCCGGCGGCGCAGCGGCGGCGGCCCCGGAGGGGGGTGCGCTCGCGGGCCCGTCGTCACCTACCTCTACCTCCACGCGGTGGGCGCTGGTAACCCCATAGCCGTGCCACGCCTGGCACGGTAGGGGGCTGAACGAGGTACCGACAGCTGCGATCCGCGGGATCAGCAGCTGTCGGGAAGCCCTTTACGGAGGGTTTTGGAAAAACATAATTTCCGTACACCGGCACAGGGATCTCCCGCTCGGCCAGTCCGATATGTTTTTCCGCGACTAAATACTCGCAGATACTCTTCCGACGATGGGGCGGGGGCGGCGTTTACGAAATATTTTTTGGCGAAGAGGGGTACGGACGGATCAGCGGTGGGACGAGGGTGTTGGAGCTGGCGGCGGACAGCTGGGAAGCAGCGCTAGAGCACGGCGCTCGCTAGCAGCCGCCAGCCCTGCGAAACCTTCTGGTCTCCCTTGGGGGAGAGGCCCGAAGATACGCAGGACGGAGGCGAGTCGCAGCCGGAGGAGCGGCACGGTCTGGCGGCGGAGGTCGGGAGGATCATCCGCCGCCGGAAAAGCCCGGTACGGGGGGGTTCGGTTACAACTCCACCGAAGTCCGCTTGCCCATAGCGGTGACCGATTGGACGGACGGTCCCTTTTGTGCGGTTTCCGGGTGGCATCCATTGACGAGGTGCGGACATGGCATCGCCGCGCAACAACACTCTAGGACTAGCCCCTCACGGTTGGTCCAAATGTCCGTGAGCTTGCGGTACCGCTTTCCATACTTGCAATAGGTGCACTCGCGGCGGAACGGTTCCATGCACTGCATGAAGTCCCGCTTTCGAAGCATCCCCGATCCGGGGTTCTCAATGGCCCATACCCCGGGCTGCAAGTGCTCGATGGTGGCGATGCATCCCTTGACCACCGCGTCCGCGGTCGCTAGGTCCCGCACGCCCGTGCTTTTGGCGCGGGAATACTCGGTGCACGGCGGCGACGCCCAAACGATGTCAAACTCTCCCGGCTTCCACAACGCGGCGGGGTCGATGTCCCGCATGTCTGCGACGATGGTGGGTTGGAACTTGGGGTCGACGTCCACCGTCACGTATTCGTACCTTTGATCCGGGAATATGCGTTGGAGTGCCTTGCCGATAGATTTGGTACCGCAGCAGAGATCTGGGATGCGCATCGCAGGTGGAGGATGTCCTTTGAGATAGGTAGGCGAAAAAAAGACATGCACCGACAATTCACGGCTATTCCCAAAACGGTCACCAAAACGGTCACCAAAGCTCGAAGAGTATATTTGGTCTTTAGAAGAAAACACGGTTCGAGCTTTGGTGACCGTTTTGGGGCCCGAAGGATGCCCCGAAGCCCCCCCGGCGCGCCGCCGCGCCCGCGAATATTCCTTGCGATTATTCATAGCCCGATGAAAGCGTACTCGGGTAAGTGAACCGGAGACTCCTCGGATCAACGCACCGCTTTGAAAATCGCCATTACTGTATTTAGGTTGGATGTTTTGAGAACCCACTTGTGTTTTGCCTCGCTATAGCATAGCACGGGAATCCCAAAAGCAAGCTCAAAGAAGGAATTGAACCGCTTCTCTTTCGACGACCGGCTACTTGTGAAGCAAGACGCACCAATGATCATTTTACCGAGGCGGGTCCTCTAATCACTTGAAAATCGGGAACGTTTCCGAACAACGTTTTGGGATTGTCATCGTCGAGGTTTCGGCCCGCCGCCTTCTCTAAGATGTCGTCGGCAACCATGCTTGTGATTGTAGAGCGTAGGTTGTGTCCGTACTCGTTTTTGAATCGTGATGTCTTCCATGCGACATGTACGTGACCATCGTCCCAAAGTTGTTTTGCCATTTCATCGCACGAGTCCTTGTAGAACAGTCGTTTGAATGCGTGCTTTTTGTATGATGTTTTCTCGATGTTGGTCGCACAACGAGCCCGCACTTTTGTCTCCGTGTATTCGGCTTCTTCAGTGAAAAGGTCCGGGATTGCATCCCAAGCGTAGTCGTTATTCGATTCAATCTCTCGTGCCTTTGACCGGGCGATGATTGTAGCGTGATGTCATCGCCAACTCGATAACCGACCCTATCGATGAAAAGTTTAAAGGCGTTCATGTCACAATTATCTCGCTCATATTGGACGTCGGTAAGCAAAGCCCGATATGTTTCAAAGTACGGCGACCGTTGGTCTAACAAGTTTTCAAGTGGTTGATGGTTTACCTTTCCTGGCATTTGGAAAACATATACCGTGTTGTTGACCAATGACCGTGGGCGGCAAGACGTCTAGATGATGTTTCTTGGTGAGCAGTTCGGCGACTTGGCAATGAATACAGAGTGAAAATGCGTCGTTTCAAACCTAACTCCAACCGTGATCGTGCTTGTGGTGACCACGACGCGCCTAGATCTCCATGACATATTGACGTCCATTAGGGATTCGCTACAAGCTTCATCGTCCATTTCCCCATAAAATGCCAATATACTATCTGTGCATAGCCCCGAGTAGTTTTCGACTAGTTTAGCGAAGTCTTGGATACCGAATCGGGTTAGAAGGCCTTTGTCGTTGTATTTGCTTTTGGCGTATGGATAGTACACGAAGGCATTTTCTCCTTTCTTGATTTTCTCGCCTATCATTTGAGCCATTTTGTGGGCGATGCCGTTTGCCTTAGACCCGGCTTGAACAAAATGAACGGTTCGCATGGATTTCTGGAACCCCTTGCAGTGCACGATATCCAAGTCTTCAATGCCGATATTGTGAAGAAACCGAATCGCCTTTTGGTCGTCACGGCGTCAGCGAATATAGTCTTGCTCGCGCTCTTAAGTAAGCCGATCATCGATGCAATATTTCGGGTGAGGCGGAGACCATGTGTTTCCGTGCTTGCTGAATGGTTCAAAAGTGACTCCATCTCGTCAACTATGACGCTATCATATGCTTTCGTTGTTTCAAGCTTATACATCGATTCTTGTTAAATTATAAGGCTGTCGCACAGTTCCGGAGTGGGTGTTTCTGAGTAGCTATTGAGCTTTGAACCCATCCGTTTAGCGACTGCAAGCATGTCCTTAACGAGCGTGCACCGGCATGTAATTATGAGCGTACGCCGGCCCATTTTTTCATTTTCGAGCATGTGATGAATGATCGAGATCGTCTTTCCGATCCCCATCGGCAAGTCGAGGACCACGTTGTTTTTCTGCGCGAACAACTTGAGTTCGGGACGGCGTTGGGTACCATCGATCTCTTTTTCAATCTTTAATGTTGTCGTGGGGACGATACGTAGGTAATCAATCATCTCCCGCGTCTCTCGATCCTCGAAAATCGCGTCAGGGTACAGTTGTTTGAGAATGTTCGAGATTGTTTTGTTGCTAGCAATCTTTTCGTGGTTCAAGTCTTTCCACATCGCAGCGTACTTGACTCGAGTGGCATTACAATCTTCTCTTCCTCGGGAAACCCATGCGTAAAACGATGAAAAATGAACGCCACGACCGACACACCACGACATGACGGAATAAATCAGGTTGTGTGGGAGACGGTGATTTGAGAAGTCATGATGAAGAATGTCGAGGGGCTTCAGTGGGTCCCCTTCGATACTCCAATCGTACGGGATTGTCGCTCCAGATATTGGCGAGATGCTTCCGGTTGGTGTTCCTGAGAAAAAGGAGCTTTGAGACTTACTCTTGGGGAAAGCTTGGCTTACAAGAGAAAGCTTGGTCGGTGACGCTGCAACTGAGTTCGCGATGTATGTTTTCGACGTCCATTTTTCAGGCATGTGGCCAGTGACAAAGTGGTCCTCCGCGGACGAGCCGTCGAGGATGGCTTGGACGCGGTCGCTCCCGAGCTTGCTATGTCCCGGGAGCTTGAAAAGTTTGTTTCGTGTGTAAATCTTGTCGACCTTGACTCCGAGATCGGCCCCGAGGACATCGATCACAGAGTCAAAGTTAGAGTCTTTCATGTGCTCGTGGCTATCGTAGACGACATCACCAAGTACGACATGCAAGGAGAGGCGGATACATTCATCCTTGTTGCCTACGCTACCGGAGAGAAAGATCCTAGTGTCCCCGAATATTTCAGTGACTTTAGTCTTCAATTTACTTTGCAGCTCGGAGAACATGAGCTCACATTTTCGGCCCCGGTGTCTTTTGGGATGTCGCAATCGATATCGAAGAATGCTTTCCGCGGGGCGTCAGCACGGATGATCTCGTAAGCATACCGATTTTTGGCAAGTACCTCCTTGAGCTCTTGTACGGTCAAGTTGGAGTACATAAACAAGTGAGATTTCTTATACTCGCACGTGACGGTGATGTCTCCGGGCTTTGCACTTTGTAGCACGATGTAATAAGGATTCTCTCCGTCCTTCCCTTTTTTGCGAAGCCACTCAACCCCCCAGTGTTTTTCCACACGATGGGGTTTAGGGGATGCGGCGCTTGCGATCATTTGAGCGTTTGAGGCGTCCATATCTTCTTATTGTATTCCACTGGAGAAAATAATTCCAGTGCGTTTAAACGCACCTACGTTTCGTTGGAGCTTGGACCATTCTCTTTGATCTTTGATTCACTGTGATCTATGCCGCCGCGCTTTTTGTTCCGGTGGTAGCGCTCGAGATTTGCCTTTCGACGCGCTTCGCCGTTTTGTTGATAGTACCTACGCGACCGCTCCCTATCCTTTTGAAGGTAGAGGAGATGAACCTTAGCGATTCGCCTAAGTTCGCCCACTGTTAGATGTTCCACGTACTCCGTCATTTTATCCTAAGGGGAGAAAATATCCCGGGGCCTCCGGTGTTGGTGCGTTTAAAGTGCGTCTGGGCGGACAGAAAATAATTTCTCCGGGGATAACAAAACAATCGCATCATGCCGGACTCGCCCGCTGTCAAGCGCGCGCGCGCCAAACCGTACTACGCGGCCAATGCGGAGGAGAAGGGATTCAAATCTGCCGTCCGCGGTATCATTGACGGCAGGAAACCTTCCTCGAAAACCCTCGCCGCCTACCAGTGGGGGGAGCGGGAGATCAACCGCATTCGCGCGCTGGACCATCGTTTCCGCGCCGTACTCAAGGACGCCCACGGCGTGGAGCTTGAGGGGTTGTACGCCAACAAGAGCCCCCTCCCCCCCCTCAACCTCCCCATGGTTCAAGTCTCTGCGCCCCCGGCGCAGCCCCCTCGCCCGGACTACCCACAATGCTTGGAAGAGACTCCGGAGAAGGGCAGCGGTACCCCGATCACTTGGGCGCAGATCGACACTTTCTGGATCGGCGAGGTTGAGAAGCACAACATGGGGACCTCGAGCGCGCGCAAGATCATGCGGGGCGGCAAGCTCGTCGCGGAGACGTACTCCAAGGTCTACCTAGACGACGTTCGCCGGACGTTCCGCCAGATCCGCACGGAGTTCGTCAAGGCGGATCCCGGTGATAATGCCGTCCCGGTGCTTCGCGACGCCGAGGGGGTGATGGCGTGGCTCCGGGCGAAAAACACAAAAAACTATCATCCAAGTGGAGGCCGACGCCACCGCCATGGACAGCGCCGCCGGCGCGGTGGCCGCCCGGGACGATGATGACGACGAGGAGGTGTCTAGCGGCTCTGTGGCCACTTCCGTCGCCGGGAAGCGCGCCCGCGCGCGGACCAAGTCCACGGCGATCAAGCAGGTTACCCAAAGCTACTCAAAAAAGCTGGGGCACATCACGACCACCTTCGGCGCGTGGGGGGCTTCCGGGACAGCCTCGGGACGGACGTGCTTCAGACGTACCGAGGTGGATTCAGTGAGGGTGAGGTCGGCCTCTTTCAAGCCATCCAAGCGGACCGCGAGGTGCAAGGCAATAAGGCGAAGAGTGACTTGCACGCCGTCCCCAACTACGAGATGCTCGTCCGCTACCTCCCCAAGGTGAGGAGCGCTTTGGGGCCGTCCACCACCTGGCTGGCAGCCTTCCTGCAAGTGAAGCTCCTCGGGTTGCGGGACAACCTGGGGGGCATCGAGATCCGGGGCGACAACGGCCGACGGTTTGACCCCACGGTCGGCGACCCCTCCCGGGAGGATTGGTACAACCGCCTCTCCGGGGATATCTACATCGCGCACTTCAAGACCGGGAAGAGTCGCTTCGGGACGCCCTACTCCTTCGACCTCTCGAAGCACTCCGACATCAAGGCCGCTGTCGATGCGACACTCGCTCCGGGGCACCCCGAAACCGACCGGAAGTGGCCGGTGGGCATCGGCCGCAAAAAAGACGGGCTCCCACTCCCCCCCGGCCCCAAGGTGAAGAAGGCCTTCATCGCCGCCGGTTTGATTTTCAAACAGCTCCACAATGGCCGGATCATTGACACCTCCGTCACTCCGCTGGACGTGCGCCACGCCCAAGTAACATGGAAACACCGGGAGATGTCGCGCCGCAAGCCGTCGCTCACCGCCACGCAAATCAGCGAAAAGATCGCCGGCTTCTTCAACCATGCGAGCGATGTTAACATCGGCTACTTGCGCAAGACGTTTGATAGCCTCGAGAGCCACTTAGCCACCAAGTCGAAAACCAATGTGCCGTCGGGAGCCTTGCAACCCGTTCAAGAGGATGAGGCTAAGGAAGAGGAAGAGGAGCGGTTGGAGGAGCGCCGGGAAAGCAACGCCAAAGCTACAACGAGCGCCCCCACCCGCGCCAAGAAGCAGCCGGTCAACGCGCTCAGCGCCCGAGCGCCCCCACCCCGCAAACTTGGCCGTCCGGTCCCCCCATCGCCCAAGTCAGCCCCCCCGCCGCCCAATCTTGGCCGTCCGGTGCGCAAACGCGTGCCAACACAGAGGGCGGTGGAGTCGGCCCAACAGCAGAAGACGCGAGGCGACGCGAGGCGCCGGCGTTCATAACTAGTAGTTTGCGTCTACAACCAAATTTCCTCTACCCGCTTCCTGCTTTTTCAATCGATGTGTAACATTGGTTATCAAGTTGACCGATGAAAAAGGGATCACTCGGGTCACTGTTATTCTTACGAGCGGGCTTGTAGCGTACCCCTGTGAGTAAGTGAACGTTATGTCACGGTCGGGAAATTCGAAATAAAGCTGTCCAAATTTCACATGAGCGGAACTTGACGACTCGATCCAAGCAGATTGTCCGATTTCGAGTGGTTGTTTATATAGGGTTACAATGATTCTGGGACTCACATCACTCGGTGTTCCGATGATCAGTACTATCATTTCCATGTTTCGAAGGAGAAGTTTTCCATAGGAGGCGTAGTTTACAACCTCCGCTGTCAAATGGGTGACTATAGGCGAATTAATCGTCGGAATCGGTTCGAATTGGATCGACGACACGACACCCGATACTCGTGAAGTCATCGCCGCGTCTGTGTCGTCCACGTACGTTGTGGTAGCTGCATCTGTGTCGTCCACGAATTTCTTTGTGGCAGCGTCATCTTCGGATGTGGGGGTGCCCACCTCTTCTAGTCGGTTACCGTTAAAAGAAGCATAGTTGTTTACAATAAGACTATCTGCCTCAGAAACCACTGTCTTGATAAATGAAGAGGCTGATATGGTTTTGATGTACATATTCCTCCATCACGTCGACGTATCTCCCAAATCATACATTGAATCGGCGTTTGGAAGCATTCAATTCGCTGCGAACTCTCCGACGTATTCGCGCACAAATTTGTACGGTACTGCCTCATCATCGTTGTGCGGTGATGTGGCAGAAATTCGAACACGCTGGAAAAATCCGAAAACATATCGTCTTAGGTCTCGACCAATATTGTACGCCGAGTCCGCCGCCGGCGTGATCGAGTCGCTCACCACGATGTCGAAGCTGGAGGGTCTCGCGGGGTCCATACATTGACCAATATTGTCGTACGTAAATTTGTCGACCCACGCCGGTTTATCGGTGATCCCGCTCCATGACGTTGTACCTTGTGCATTCTCCGTGACGTAGGACCGCAGGAAGTCATACGTAATAGCCTCGTCGTCGTAGTACGGAACGATTCCTGACAAGTGCACCCGCTCGAAATAACCGAATAAAAATCTTCGGAGGTCTTGTCCCAGATTGAACGTCGAGTTCGACACCGGTGCTAATGAGTCATGCAATACGATGTCAAAATTAGAGGGCTGCACGGGCTCCATGTATTGGCCGATTTCGTCGTATGAAAATTTGTCACTCCACGTCGGGCCTTCCAGTCAAGTCGGCGCACGACCCGCTGAAAAAAGTGGGCTTGTTCTGCACGTCCGTCCACTGCACGTCGCCGACCGGCAAGTCGTTGTTGAGACCCGAATGGCTGATGTTCGATTGGGTAGTGGTCACCCACGTCGGCCTTCCAGTCAAGTCGGCGTACGACCCGCTGAAAAAAGTGGGCTTGTTCTGCACGTCCGTCCACTGCACGTCGACGACCGACAAGTCATTGTTGAAACCTGACAAGTTCACGCTCGATTGTGTCTCCGCAACCCACGTCGGCCTTCCCGTCAAGTCGGCGTACGACCCGCTGAAAAAGTGGGCTTGTTCTGCACGTCCGTCCAGTGCACGTCGACGATCGACAAGTCATTGTTGAAACCTGACAAGTTCACGCTCGATTGTGTCTCCGCAACCCATGTCGGTTTGTCCGTGATGGCATCCCATGCGTGCGTGTGTCCACTCGAAGCATATTCGTTGTGCGTGTGTGCGATAGTGGCGTAGGCGTCGTCGTGCGTGTGTCCGCTAGTGGCGTAATCATTTCCAGCGGCCACAAGCTGAACCTCGACAATTTCCTCAATGTGAGGCCTGTCTGTCAAGTCGTTGTACGAGCCGCTGAAAAAAGTGGGCTTGCCCGTGACAGTATCCCATGCGTGCGTGTGACTTATCAGGGTGTAGTCGTCGTGCGAGTGGCTGGTCGGGGCGAACCTAGTGTGCGTATGCGTAGTCAAGGCGTAGTCGTCGTGCGTATGCGTAGTCAAGGCGTAGTCATCGTGCGTGTGTTCAACAACGGCGTAGTCATCGTGCGTGTGTGCAATAGGAGCGTAGGCGTCGTCGTGCGTATGCGTAGTCAAGGCGTAGTCGTCGTGCGTATGCGTAGTCAAGGCGTAGCCATCGTGCGTGTGTTCAACAGCGGCGTAGTCGTCGTGCGTGTGTGCAATAGGAGCGTAGGCGTCGTCGTGCGTATGCGTAGTCAAGGCGTAGTCGTCGTGCGTGTGCCCGGTTGTGACGTAGTCGTCGTGCGTGTGCCCGGATGTGGCGTAGTCATCGTGCGTGTGTGCAATAGGAGCGTAGGCGTCGTCGTGCGTGTGTTCAACCGGGGCGTAGTCATCGTGCGTGTGTTCAACCGGAGCGTAGTCATCGTGCGTGTGTCCAACCGGAGCGTAGTCATCGTGCGCGTGTTCAACCGGAGCGTAGTCATCGTCGTGTGAATGATTGGCCGTCGCGTAGTCACCTCCTTCTAGCAATGCCCTCCTCGGTGTCCCCGTGGCATCTTTCCCTATCAGCTCCTCGAAGAATGCCCTGCTAAACGGCCTGGTTATTGTTGATCCGAAATCGACTTTCTTATCAGCCTGCGGTATAATGTCGTTGGACACGTTTTGGTCCCCGTCGAGCAGCGCCCGGCGGGAGTATCCTTCCTCGTTTTGGCCAAATAGATTTTTAGCATACACATTGTGAAAGTGACCAGTCCTTTAAGGCTTCGTCTCCGTCCCAATCGTATTCCCACCGATGTCCGTGTTATTTGGCACGAGATTGGCGTATACTGAGATGTCATCGGTATCCGAGCGGTTGGATTTGAGCATGTTTGCATTGATGTTGTCATTCACGGTGATATCGGTGGTATAGATTGTCCACCACGGGTAGTCCAACGCCCCGAGGTCGCGTTTGTTGTGGTCGACGCCGATGAGCCCGTCTCCCTCCACTTTCATGTGCTGCACAAGATTCTGATCCTCGATTGCGTCTACATCCTCCCTCATTCCCCCCAATGTATTGCTCAAGCTCACTCCAGCAAGCATAACCTCTTCGGCGTGCACAGTCTTCCACTCGTGCGTTTCGCTCCCGAGTGAGTGAATCGGTCCCACCAACGCCGCCGTCGTCGGCAAGAGCGAGGCGCCCACGGAAATGTCGGTGTCAAACCCGATAGCGGTGATATTGTGGGTGCCGATGTTTGCGGCGCTAAACTCATACTCAACCCCTATCACTTTATTACTGAGAGCCACGAGGTCTATTGTAACACCGTCAATGCCCGTGTCTTGCCGATCATTTTTCGTCTCCTCTACCGTCACCCGGGCCGCTAGCTCCCGGTACAACGATTCGACATGGCTGAGGTCCACCTCCACTACTCGGCGACCGTTGAGCTGCAGTGGCGCCGATGCTTGCCGGGATTGATTCATTGTTAAACTTAATAAAAGCTATTTTTAGCGTGGCGGTAAAGCGGCCGCCGTTGAGGTCGAGCGTCCGCCCGTCGTCGTCGCTGAGCCGGAGGCTAATGTAGCTGAGATACCGGTTGAAGACGTTGACGAACGCGTCCGAGCTATAGTGGTCGATTTCATTGAACTGAACGGAGCTCGGCATCTTTGCTAGGATATCGCCCACGCGCCGAGTCCGGGGGTCGCGGTTTTGAGTGAGGAGGTTGCTGTGCACAAACACCGAGCTAGTCCGCGTCAAGTCCACCACACGGCTGGCGGTGAGCAAGAGCTCCCCGTTAACGACTTGTGCGGAATCCCCGACTGATAAGCCTAGTAGACGCGTGCACGTGGTACCTTCCCCGATCACAACATGATGATCCGCGTTCTCCGTTGCAAGTAGAGACAGTCTATTCGTGTTATCGTCGTAACTAGCCACGTACTCATCGAGTCGTCCATCGTTCAGGAATGCAACGATGTCGTCGATTGATCGGTTGCCGCGGGGAAGTTTTATGGTGACCGGCGGTCTCGGAATCTCACCACCGTCGTCGTAGCGAAGAACCATCGTGTCGTTGCCGTCAAATATGATGTAATAAGTATGCGGGAGCCACGCGTTCAGCAGCCGAACATGCATGGTGAATCCCTGGGGGACGGTGATAGGGTCGAGGATCGAGAAGACGTGGGTGCCGTCTACGAGCACAACGTCGGCGTAGGCCGTGTCCAAATAAACCTGTTGGAGCATCTTTACACGATATCAAAGAAAAACTGAGGTTCCGGTGCATTTCGTTGAGCATCGTTCCGCTGCTTTCTTTTCTCCGCCTTAGCCGTTCTAGCCCGCAGGAGGGCGGCCTGCATCTTCGCCGACGCTACTCTCTTTTTGGCGGGGGTTGGGGTTGGGGTTGGGGTTGGGGTTGGCGCCTCGGCATGAACCTCTCCACCAGCCACATCGCTCCCCCTAGGATCGCCAAGTACTTCAGGAGCGGCGTGTTCTGAACCGTCTCCGTCATTGTCGTCGCGCTCGAGACTGCCTCGCCCCATGTCATTTTTATTTCTATAGCTAGAAAAGAAACTAGAAGGATGGCGTCTACTTGGTCTCTACTCGACAACATAGGCAAGATCGAGGAGCCCCTCGCGCAGGGCCTCGCTACTTCGTCCGTGCGCGCAAGCGCGGCGCCCCCGTTGGACCCCAAGCTCCTCGCCCGGAGCTCGAACTTCGGTTCCACCGCGTGGTGGAAGGAACATTACGGCGGCCTTGGCTTTACGGACGAGCAGTACGAGGTCTTAGAGGCGGTAACCTGGGGGGTTTCCCCGAAAGAAATAAGAAGGTACTATAAACGGCGGCGCGCTAAATGCGACTCAACATCGAAGAACGGTCGGAATTCAAAGTGAACCCCCCAGCGTTCCTGTGCGACAAAAAGATCCATGATCAAGTGGTGGAGGCCCTCCCGAATCGGCCATTTATTATGGCGATCATCGGGTCCGCGGGCACGGGGAAGACGTCGATGCTCATCAACCTCATATCAAGCAAGCAAGCCTACCGCAAGGCGTTCCATCACGTGCACGTTGTCATGCCGTGTCACTCCGTGGCGAGTCTGAAGCGAAACATCTTTAAAAATCACAACAAGATGCACGACGACCTAGATTGGGCGACCCTCGACGGAATTCGGGAGGCAGTCAAGCGGGCGGCGGAAAAAGAGAAAAACAGCCTTTTAATTCTAGACGACGTGACCGCGTCCTTGAAAGACAATGAGATCCAGCACATTCTGCGCGAGCTGATATTCAATCGCCGCCACTACCGGCTGTCCATCATCATCCTTGTTCAGTCTTACAACTCGATACCGCTTGGCATACGCAAGACGCTCAGCTACTATTTGATGTACAAGCCCCGGAACAAGAAGGAAACCACAGCGATATTCGAGGAGCTGATCACGCTTCCGCGGGATGAAGCGCACGAGGTCATGCGGTACGTGTTTGACCGGCCCTACGCCTTCATGTTCGCTGACACGGGCACGGGGAACCTATACAAGAATTTCGATCGTATAGGTATATACGATGCCGCGCCGGCCCTCAACGACAGCGGGTAAAAAGCCGACGCGGAAGCGACCTCCAAAGAAGGCGCGCAGGGCCACAAAGACACAGCGCAATAGGGTAAAGTATACACCGGTTCAAAACGCCGCGCCGGGCGGCAGCGGCATCGAATTCGCCGCCTCAATTCAGCCGCGGGAGCCATTCACCAGGGGGTGGACAATGGGCGTCGTTGCGCCCAACGTTCTCCAACAACAAGACCCGCTGAGTAGATCCGCGTCCGTAATCGGAGACTCGAGGGCAGCAACATCGGCGACGTCCTCCGCAAAGGCGACGTCCTCCGCAAAGGCGACGTCCTCCGCAACGGCGACGTCCTCCGCAAAGGCGACGTCCTCTACTTCTCGACCCTCCGCTTCGGCGAGCTCAAATGCGACTTCCATGCAGAAGCTTGAGCAATTCAAGCACGCAGCGTCGTCCATGGCGCAATCCGGCAGGGTGATGCCCAGGGCCGTGCCTGTGCCACCTCGGCCATCGATGCATGCATCCAACCCCAGAACACACGATAAGTAAAACAAAAAAACCTGTTGTTATAGCAAACACACACATCATCATGGGCCTCGGGCACTATCTGGGCGAGAAGTTGCATCAACTGCGGACCGTCGGACAGAAAGTCGCGCACGGCGTGCGAGTTGCCGGAACAAAGCTCGGGGGCTGGATGCTCAACGCGGCCGCGCCGGTCGCCGCATTCAACCCCGCTCTTGGCGCCGGCCTCGCTTCCGTCTGGGCAATTGCCACCGGGGTCGGCGGTATCGCGGGTGGGGTAGAGAGTGCGCTAACCAATGGGAAGGTCGATGCCGGTAGCTTGAAAGGGCACGCGGCGGCGGTTCGATCGGCATACGGTAAAATGAGAGCGGGCTCCCAGCTCGAAAGGGGGTGATGAAAATATTTTCTGAGACGTACTACAAAACAACCACGTCATCACACATGGCCGCAGTCCGCAGCTCGCTCAGCGACTCATTCGTGTATGGGAATAAGCCCGTGGCGGCTCCCGCCACCAAAAGCAAGGTACACATATTTCCGGAAAACGGGTCCACGGAGTTTTTACCCGGAAACACCGTGAGATTTGTACTGCCCACTGGTAATAGGGGCGAGTACTTGAATTGCCGCCATGGCTACTTGCGTTTCAGGATGTACAACATGTCCGATGAAGTCCTTGCACTAGACAAGTCAGCACACTCCGTGTTCCGGGCGTTGAAAGTCTCTGCGAGTGGGGGAGCCGGGGGCGGTGTCCTTGAAAACATAGAGGAGTATAATGCTTTGGTGATCACTTTGTACGATCTGACGGGAAGCTCGGTGCAGATGACCTACGCCGGCACGGTGGCCGAGGGTTTCAATACGTCTTTGCCGGCTGATTCCTCGAAGATTTTTTGCATTCCGCTAATAAGTGGCGTCGTCGGAACGATGCAGCACATGTATCTCCCTGTCGGCGCCATGGCACGGACCCATCTCACCATGGAGCTCACGATTGAATCTCAGGACAAATTGTACGCGGCCTCCCCGAACCCGAAGGCGTGGGCGATTATGGACGTCGAATACGTATGCGAGATGATTCACCTCGATCCGACCCTGGATCGCGCTTTGATGGAAGCGAACACCGGCGGAATCGTCGTGCCCTTCGCCACGTATTCACAGCATCGGTGGATTGCGCCGGCTAATTCTGGGTCGATGTCAATGGCTTTCAGCTCGCCCTTCAAGTCCTTGAAAACATTGATCGGGATTTTTAAGAAGGATGTCAGCAATTACGCGACGGCCGACTACATATCCAAACGAACAAACCCGATCTTGGACACTTGACGCTACCTATTCACTATCAATGAAGTTCTCACACCGTCCAAACCCATAGGCTCCAATTCGGAGGCGTTCGCTGAAGCTCAGAAGGCGTTTCACGCCTACGGATGCCTAGAGCACATGGGTGTGATAAATCATGCCAATTGGACAGCGACGGATGGCTCATATGCCATCGCGATCGACCTCGAGTCACAGTCGCACAAAAGTATGCTATCCCAGAATGGTGTAGACGTATCCACTTATGTACCCCATCTCACTGCGCAGTTCGCTGGGCAGCTCGCCACAAGCCTCACGGTTGATTTGTTCTCCCATTTCGATTCATTCATCGTGATCGGAGCAGATGGCTTAGTGAATGTTTTCTATTGATTAACACAATAGATGCAAATGACCGCACGTCGCAGGATCGTGGTAAGCTCGGCCGAACGGTTTAGGGGCGAGGGGTACTTCTTCACCGTTCGCACGCCGGCCTTTCAAAACGGCTCCGGCTTCCAAGGCAAGCCCACGTTCGCTTCGCGCTCGAGTGGTGCACACCGATAACCGGCATGAAAGGAGTGGAGCTCGACCCGCGCAATAATGCTTTGCTCGCCGTCGATTCAGCAATCAAACTCTTACAAGACATGGGAGACGGGAAACCATGATGTTGTTCTAGCATTTATGCAGTCATGGCAAGGCGACAACGTATACGGGGAGATGGCAGACAGCCCCTACGTGCAAAGCAACACGTGCGCCGGGATATGCGGCGGATCTCAGTTCGTCCGGGGGGACATGTCATTCTACTTACTCCAAGGCCCCACGAAATTCCGAAAGAGCGTCCTTCCGTGGACGCCGACGACGTTCATAAGCGACTTTACTTTTAGCATTGTGTTCTGGGTTGATTAGCCCGAGCGAAGCCTATACCCTCCCTTTTTTCACGTGTGGATGATGGTTAACGGGCCCAACGAAAAGGTCCACGTCGATTTCCGCACCTTCCGGACGGATCGGAACGACGGCACGAGGTGGCAGGTGGCGGTCTCACATTGCTCTCTCATATACCTCTTCGGCTCGCAAACCTACGGGCTTGTAATCACGAGCGATACATTCGTGGAAGACCCGTACCAAAGTTTGAACGTCCTAGCCTATCTCCCAGAAACAGAGGCGCATGACGCGTTGAGCTACGTGGGTCAAAAGCTCAGCCTTAAAGGTGTGAACGAAGACACCGTAGGCATCCCCATTCGGCGGCCGCTGGACTGCGTAGGCGAAATCGATTTCCGCTTGCGGACCTCCTCGGGCTTTGCTCCACTGTCCGACATCGCGACTTCAGCGTACAATATTTGTCTCGCCTTCTACCAAATACCAAACGAACAATGACTTTCCGTCTCACGCTCGGGACTGCAAACTTCCCCGGCAATCTTCTGCGCGAGGGGCTCCACGAGGGCTTTATGGAGATTTTCGCCCAACAATCCAAAACCGGTACCGTCTTTGACGTCGACGAGGACACCACGCCACCGGAACTGGCGGAGAGCTCGATAGAGGTCAACCCCGCCGACGCCTTCAGTGTTACCATAAATCTTTCTTTCTATGACAATTAGTAAACAACAATGCCCTTACTAGAAACCAATCTGCGGCTGTCGGACACCAATCGGCCCGATGTAACCACGTACCTCCCGCCATGGAACTACCTCATGGGGTTCACCACGAGCATCCGGCAAAATAGCATCGGGAACACGGTGGGGGGGGACACATGGGTTATTACAAGGCTTGATGTGAGCGGACTTGAAATTAGGCCGGGTACCCTTTTTCTTCGTTGATTACAAACATGAGCGACAGTGAAGCTGGAGTTCGGATCGAGCACCCGTTGCCACATAAGTGGCGAACGGATGCAAAACAACTAAAGCGCTTCCATGGGGCTTCGTATTCTCTCTTCAAGGGAGGTGCGGACATGGCGCTGTTCACCACCGTCGCACTGAGTCTCGGCGTGGGCTGTCTTAATCTCACGTACGGGATCGGGCAGCCCTCGGCCACCAATTTCAAACGCACCATCAGAAAATTCGAAACCCCCGGCACAGGGACTGGATCCGGATCCTAAGGAGCCGCGAATCCACGAGACTACTCGGGTTCGGACTTGGTCTCGTGGGTCCGGACCCTAGAATCACAGGTAATCGCGGGGTCCGGACCCTAGAATCACAGGTAATCGCGGGGTCCGAACCCTAGTTTCAGTAGGTAATCGCGGGGTCCGAACCCTAGGTTCAGTAGGTAATCGCAGGGTCCGAACCCTAGACTCACAGGTAATTGCGGGATCCGAACCCTAGGTTCAGTAGGTAATCGTTGGTTCCGGTACCAGTTATTGTAAGTAATCGTTGGCTCCGGTACCAGTTATTGTAAGTAATAGTTGGTTCCGGTACCAGTTATTGTAAGTAATCGTTGGATCCGGTATTCATCGTACTTTAATGGATCCGCGGTAATCGCGAGTACCTCATCCTCGCAAAACGATGTGGAATCGTGATACCCAATCATTACTCACGATTCCGAGGATTGTGTGGCGGTTAGCCTCTGAAAGCTAAACGCTAGCACAAATCTGTTCTAATCTGTCTAGTTCTGTTGTTGCAAGATGGCAATTGAAGTTTGTCGAGAGGCGATTGAAGGAAGATCTTTCACTGCTGTACTTGGGCAGTAGATGTTGTAAATGAACAAAGGAATTGTTAAAAGGTTCTGTCACCTCCCTCTACTGCACTGGGCTTAAATAGGTTTTAGCCCAGACTAGTCACGCCTGCAAGCTACGCTTACGTGTCAGGCGTTAGTGCTGCTCAACCGTCGTCATCCGCCTCGAGACGCGGCCTGCCTAGCATTGGGTTTCACGACGCGGCTCCTTCTGCATTGGAGAGCTCGTTCTGGCGCGTCATCTGGCTGGTTAGATTAATTATGCATATCTGTACGTACCGGGAGGTACTGGTCGTACTGTAGCATCAGCACCATTACAATATTGCAGTAGCGACGTACCCACGAGTATACGTCCATCCTGTGGAAAAGCACGAATTGATATCCGTAACGAGTACCTGTACAATGTCCTGCAATGTACTGTTGCAGGACTGTACTCGTCACACTCGTACCCTCCCCCTCTTGACAGATCAATGAGGCCGCCGCGAGGCAGACCTCCGTGGTTCTTGGCTCCTATACTGAAGCAGTTACTGGGACTCAGGAATGCGCGCTGGGAAAGCGTGCATGAAATCAATGTACGCCTGAGTCTTGGCGAACTTGCGCCATTGGGGCGTCTCCAAGAATTCTTGTAACGCAATTGTTCGATGCACCTCGTTCAACCGGTGCCAGACAGGTGGAATGTCGTCATCACTGAAGTGCGTCATGAAGAGCAAATATTTGCCTCGTCGCCCTGGTAGCGACTTGATGCACACAGCAGAGATGTGTGAGACGTCGAACTCCTCGTCGTCTCCTTCAGGTACAGTTACCGGAACAGCTGGTCGTAGTGGAGCGGTAGAGCAGGGTCGTAAATTGTTAACATGGAACACAGGATGTAAGCGTACTGTCGCTGGTAGTTTCAATCTGTAACTGTGTTTTCCAATCTGCTCCTCCACTGGAAAAGGGCCGAGCTGTCTATCTCTGAGTTTCCTGTTCGGTTGTCCTCTGAGAAAAAGATTTGCTGTGACGACTGACACCTTGTCTCCCTTAGCGAAGTGTGGCGCTGTTGACGGTTCTGTGCGCGCCTGCATCTCATCCTTATGTAGCTGTAACACAGAGCGTACCAGGCTGTGTACTTCCTGTAACAATCTCAACCGTTCTGTTGCGTCTTGCGAAATTGGAATCGATGGTCGCATGCTGAAGAGCAGATCAGGAGGCTCCTCAGGGGAAAAACCAAAGTTAGCCTCGAACGGTGTGTGCTCAATTCCGAGTGCACGCGAAGCATTGTACGCAAACTCCACTTGCGGTAAAAGTGTCGTCCAATCAGATCCATCATAGCAACAGAAGCAACGAAGAAGCTGTTGAAACGTGCTGTTCACGCGCTCTGTCAGTCCGTCTGTTTCTGGGTGTCGACTGGTAGACATGTTCAGACGCGTTCCAAGGCGTCTCCAAAGGGTCTGCCAGAAGGCGCTGACAAATTTCGGGTCGCGGTCGCTGATTAGCACACGGGGCAGTCCATGTAAACGGTAGACTCCCTGTAAAAACAAAGTTGCAGTTTCTTCGGCAGTAATCGACTCTGTGCATGGCAGAAAATGGGCCATTCGAGTTAGATGGTCTACTACAATCAGCACACTGTTAAAGCCGTTGCTCTCAGGCAAGTGTGTCAGGTAGTCAAGACCAACTGTGTGCCACGGTCTGAGTGGAACAGGCAATGGGTAAAGAGTCGCGGCCATCTGCGGTCGAATCTTTGCTCGTCGACATACGACGCAGCGTTCACAAAAATCTTTCACGTCTTGGCGGATTCGTTTCCACCAGAATCTGTCGAGTGCTTTAGCAAGAGTGCTAGCAACTCCTCTGTGACCGGCTGACGAACTTTCGTGCAGCTCTGCGATCAATCTCAGTCGGAGCTCAGAGTTCTGTGGAATACAGAGGCGATTGAGGCGCCAAAAGTACCCATCTCTGGCTTCTATCCGGCTGTCTCTTGTCCACTCACCATCGTCCCCATAAAACGAATCTCGTGAGAACCCCTCGCGAATGAGATCAGCGAACTCAGGGCTCAGCTGCAACGCGTTAACAGTCATGTTGTTCGGTTGCCTGAGCAGATGCCGCAGTGTGTCGTGGTCTGTTACGACAAGGAACTTAGAACAGCCTTCAAGATAGCACCTCCAATGCTTGACGGCTTCGCATACGGCCAAAGCTTCTAAGTCGTACGCAGAGTAAGTGTTACCACGCTCAGCTGGATTCAGCTTACGCGCCCAGTAAGAGACTGGTTGAAGACCGCCTCCTTGGTCTTGCAACAGGACTGCTGCAATCCCCACTGTTGAAGCATCTGTAGCCACGGTGAACGTCGCGTCCGAGCCGACCTCCGGAAGGATCAGGCATGGCGCGGAAATGAGCCGTAACTTGAGAGTCTCAAAGGCTTCCAAACAGGCAGGCGTCAGCGTAACCTTCTGTGGCTGGGACTTCCGCAGTAAGTCCGTCAATGGAGCCGTAAGGTCGCTAAAATGGTGTATAAATCTCGCATAGAAGTTGCAGAACTGTACGAAACTGCGAACCTCCTTCTGCGTCTTGGGCACTGGCCAGTCTGCAACGGCCTCGACTTTCTTTGTGGAAACCGAAATTTTCCCGGCTGACACAGTGTAGCCCAGATACTCCATTTCTTGCAATCCGAAGAAGCATTTCTTAAGGCGTAATTTCAGCCCTTCTTCCTTGAATCGCTGTAGCACTAGACGTAGGTGCTCCAGGTGCTCTTCCAGGGTTCGACTGTAGACACAGACGTCATCAAGGTAGACTGTCACGAACTTGTGTAAAAAGTCGCGAAGTATGTCGTTCATCATCCTCTGAAATGTAGCTGGTGCGTTACACAGCCCAAACGGCATGGCGACCCATTCCATTAAGCCATCAGGGGTCTGAAAAGCCGTCTTGTGAACGTCCTGATCACGCACTCGAACTTGCCAGAATCCAAAAGCGAGGTCGAGGTGTGTGTAAAAGTTCGCGTCCTTAAGTTCGTCCAGAGTGTCGTCCACACGCGGTAGCGGGTAAGCATCTTTACGCGTAACCTCGTTAAGACCACGGTAGTCAATGCACAGACGTAGCGAGCCATCAGCTTTTCGCACAAAAAGAATTGGCGAGCCGAACTCACTGTAGCTAGGACGAACCAGACCAGCGTCCACTGCGTCTTTGAGCTGTCGATTAAGCTCAGCGCGCTCTGCAGGTGACAATCTGTTCAGACGTTGACGTCGCATCGGGCCAATTGTTTCAATGGGATGATCCCACAGTCGGCTTACAGGTGGAGAGTCGACATGTTGCAATAACTCCGGGAAGTCATCAAAGAGTAAAGACCGGAAGTTGTCATGTTGTTCTGCTGTTAGTTCCTCTCCAGTGTGAAAGTCTGTCGTGTGTTCAGCGACTGACGTAAGTTCAATGACGTAAAAATCAGCATGACGTCCCTTGCTGCGGCGCGTCTTGCGCATAAGCTTCTGAACTTTCGTAGATGACAGGAGTAGACACTCAGGGCGTCGTTCCTCAAGTGTAGTCTCCACTGCTGTGCCGTCCATTAGTGTAAAAATTCTGGTTGTACCAAATTGTAAAGAGGCCTGTTCGTCATCAAGCCATGGTAAACCCGGGATTAAATCAGCTGTGCGTAAATCACGTAAGACGTTGAAAGTCCGTTTAAACTCGTGTCGAGCCAGCTCAAAAGTGATGTCACAGACTGTCGTAGAAGTCACTCGTTGTCCGTTAGCGAGTCGAACTGGAGTCTTACTTGCAGACTTCCGAGTCTGTAAAGCAAAGCGTCGTACAAAGTCCTCTGACACAAAATCAAGTGTCGCAGCGCAGTCCACTAATCCAGAAATTTGGTGTCCGCCATCACGAGTTTTCACAGTCAGCTCAGTTCGAATTAACGGGCGAGCTTCCGTGAGGTCAGTCAGTAGGGCTGTAGCTGGCGAAGAAAAATGTCGCAGCGTAGCGATGGAAGGTTCCGAGTCGTCTGTTGGTACAGGTACCGAGTCGGGTTGATCAGGTGCTGTAGGTTTTGGTGTGTCGTAAAACGCACAATCTGCGTCGACTAACCACAGCTGTACAGGCCAAGGGGCTGGAGCAACCACCTCCTGATTCGCTGGGTTCTCCAGTGACTGACGTGTAAAAAGCTGTGTCCTTGCTGGGAATTCTTGATAGAGTTTCCAGTGCTTAGTCACCTGAGTAAATTTCGCCCACTTTGGTAGTACAAATACAGCCATCGTAGATGTCGGAGATGTTCGACGACAATCCTCAAGATGCTGCGCAATCTGTTCAGCTAACTCCCAGGGTGGGTTGATGAACACCCTCTCTCCTGTTAAGTCTCTGTCTAGAATCGAGTCACTCGGCGAACAGTGAGGTAAGTCACCGTGCGAGTTAAGACCTTCTTCATCAGCACATCCCTCCAACGTGAAGTTGAATCGTGCATGCAGAGGGTCAAAGACTGAGTCAACCAGTTTCCAATCAATTGAACGTCTGGTTACAGGTTTACGACTCTGTCTCTGCTTAGTCTGACGACGACGACCTGCTACTTGCGTTACATGAGTCGCAACTGTAGTCGATGGAGATGTCGAAGGTGTTTCGACGACCTCTGTCGCTAACAGTGTCTCAGAATGAACAGTAGATGTAGCCGGCTGCTCCAGTTCATTTGTAGAACAGCCTTGCCACCATCATTGTTTCTTGGGTTGCATCGGTGCCTTGCCCTTGAACTCCGGGCATTGGAACAAACGGTGTCCCTTCTTGTGGCACTTGAAGCAAAGTCCCTCGTCCATGTGTCGCTTACGCTCTTCAGCTGTCATTGCATTTGCGATTGAATTAAAATCTTCGCGGCCAGATGTCTGACCACGTCCACCATTGTTACCACCACGACCACCATTGTTACTACCTCCACGTCCACGTCCGCGGCCACGTCCACGGCCACCTTTGTTACGTTTCCAGACGTTAGAGGCTTCCTCGAAAGGGTCTTCAAGGTTGCGCTTGCGTGTGGGCTGGGCAGATGGTCCAGCAGCAGACCTTGCATTGCCTAGTTCCGGCGAGTCTGTCACGATGTCATTCAAAAAGTTTTGTAGCTCCACGAGTGTAATCTGATAACCTTGTTGAGCTCGGTGTGATCTCGCTAGTCTCTGGAGGTCCACGTTTGCAAGGCCAGTAATGAAGCGTACACACTGTACTTCAGCTGTCAGGTCTTGACGAGAACGACGTAAGTAGTCGTTGTACTTCTTAGTATAAAGCGCGTAACTCATCGGGTTGCTCTGCGTAAAGCTTAGCAAAGCGTTAATTGCGTCGTCCTGAATGTTCGGAAGAAACGTCGACTTGCGTATCTCCGCAACAAGCTCGTTGTACGTAGATGGAATTGGAGGCCGATTTTTCCGGTTCAACCACCACCCACCTAGGTGTCCAGAAAACTGTGAAGTAACCCAGAACACTGCAGCGTACGAGTCAGCAGCAATCCCTAGCATTATAAAACGCTGAGGCTGTGCTTCGAGCCAATCATCTAGTACAGGTGGGTCTTGACCATTCTGGTACGGTGAAATAATAGCTGCCTTACGCTGAGTCTCCGTAAGTGTCACAGACAGTCCAGCCAAGTTGTGGGTAGGCATCGGCCTTCCCACTCGTAAATCAGTAGGTCCCACTCCAGTCATTCGGTTGATGTGTCCAACAATCAGCAGCCAGACACAACCAGAGTCGACCGTTGTA
This sequence comes from Tetraselmis chui, assembly GCA_026401115.1. NCBI lineage: Eukaryota > Viridiplantae > Chlorophyta > Chlorodendrophyceae > Chlorodendrales > Chlorodendraceae > Tetraselmis > Tetraselmis chui. Next base: position 30,340 of record JAPMLY010002010.1, read on the forward strand.
AACCGGGGGTACATGTGGAACTGTTTCGAGATAGACGTGTCGTCATGCATGACTGGAACATGTTGTGTCATTGCTCGATAGAAAGATTCCCACTGAGCCACGTTACCGAAGTGAAGTAATTCACTCTTGTGCTTCTCAGCACGAAGTAACCCCTTCTGTGAGGGCGTAAGTGTCAGACCGTCAATGTTGATAGTTTCCGGGACGACGTAGGTGCCATCCGGATTAACTGTCGACTGTGCCAAAACAGCCTGCTCGACCTGAGCAGGTGTACGTAAGTTGTTCGTAGCAAACAGGACAGGAATAGAAGCCGAGTACACGTAGACAAGCTGTCGTCCTTGAGGTAGCGTAACGTTAACAAGTTCACCACTCAACAGCGTCAAATCATCCGGTGTCAAAACAAGGCCGGTCTCCTCGTGTAACTCGCGAATAGCAGCGTCGACAGGCTCTTCGTTAGGTAAGACAGAGCCAGCTGGGAACCAAGTTTTACCAGAACGAGGCTCACGCTGAAACACCAACTTCAAATCCGACGATTTAGTTCCTCCGACGTGAATTACTAAAACCACGTAATGTCCAGCTCCGAGAGAAGCCATCTCAACTCAAGCAAACAACGTCGAGCAGATTAACAAGCAACGAAAGCGTGCGTCGACCAAAGAGCTCCGAAACCAGTGTGGCGGTTAGCCTCTGAAAGCTAAACGCTAGCACAAATCTGTTCTAATCTGTCTAGTTCTGTTGTTGCAAGATGGCAATTGAAGTTTGTCGAGAGGCGATTGAAGGAAGATCTTTCACTGCTGTACTTGGGTAGTAGATGTTGTAAATGAACAAAGGAATTGTTAAAAGGTTCTGTCACCTCCCTCTACTGCACTGGGCTTAAATAGGTTTTAGCCCAGACTAGTCACGCATGCAAGCTACGCTTACGTGTCAGGCGTTAGTGCTGCTCAACCGTCGTCATCCGCCTCGAGACGCGGCCTGCCTAGCATTGGGTTTCACGACGCGGCTCCTTCTGCATTGGAGAGCTCGTTCTGGCGCGTCATCTGGCTGGTTAGATTAATTATGCATATCTGTACGTACCGGGAGGTACTGGTCGTACTGTAGCATCAACACCATTACAATATTGCAGTAGCGACGTACCCACGAGTATACGTCCATCCTGTGGAAAAGCACGAATTGATATCCGTAACGAGTACCTGTACAATGTCCTGCAATGTACTGTTGCAGGACTGTACTCGTCACAATTGGTTCAATAGCCCTGATTGCTGTCATTCCGCAGCCTTGAATCGATTGTAGCCCACCCAAGGGCTATTTAAACGGTGCGTACGCGCTTGAAATCCACCATAACATGCCCGTCCACATCCAGTCCTATCACAATTAGCCGCCACTTCAAAAACCGAGCTCAACGTAAGGCGTCAAGCCTATTGGTCCACCCTGCTGGAAGACTTTCACAACGAGCAAGAGAAAGTTGAAGAGGTAAGCAAGAGTTTCCCCCCCCCCTCCGCTTTGCCCTCACCCCCGAGGTAGCTGCGTTGTGATGTTCGGTAGCGCCGCATGGCGCCCCCTCCCCGCCTCCGCCCGCACATTTATGTCTGTTTATTTGCTCTATCGAAGCCATAGTAATAGCGTTGCAGTTGAGTTTGTCGACACTTTGTTATCGCTGTTATGTGATACTTTTCTATTCTTTGCTTTCCGACGTAAAAGGTTACTTTGTCGTTTAGTATATTGTCGCATTGTATTGTTCGGTAGCGCCGCATGGCGCCCCCTCCCCGCCTCCGCCCGCATATTTATGTTTGTTTATGCTCTATCGAAGCCATATTAATAGCGTTGCAGTTGAGCTTGTCGACACTTTGTTATCGTTGTTCTGTGATGCTTTTTTGTTCTTTGCTTTCCCACGTAAAAGGTTACTTTGTCGGTAGGCATATTGTTGCACTGCGCTGTTCGGTAGCGCCGCATGGCGCCCACTCCCCGCCTCCGCCCGCACATTTATGTCTCTGTTTATGTGCTCTATCAAAGCCATATTAATAGCGTTGCAGTTGAGCTTGTCGACACTATGTTATCGCTGTTCTGTGATGCTTTTCTGTTCTTTGCTTTCCCACGTAAAAGGTTACTTTGTCGTTGAGCATATTGTTGCACTGCGCGGTTCGGTAGCGCCGCATGGCGCCCACCCCCCGCCTCCGCCCGCACATTTATGTCTCTGTTTATGTGCTCTATCAAAGCCATATTAATACCGTTGCAGTTGAGCTTGTCGACACTATGTTATCGCTGTTCTGTGATGCTTTTCTGTTCTTTGCTTTCCCACATAAAAGGTTACTTTGTCTTTAAGCATATTGTTGCACTGTGCTGTGGCCAGTGGCTCAAGTTGTGAATTTGCTGCAGGGGGACTATGTAACCATATCACTTGTTTACCCTATGTTAGGCACTCTGTTAAAGCAGCTGTCGTCACACAGGCCCGTTTCACTGCAAGATGAGCGGAGGGATGTGGACTTGTACACCATCGAAGCGAAGGACATGGAGCCTCATATGGCGGAGGCAAGGGAGAGTCTGCGGGCCAGAATCATTGAGCGTTTTTTCACGAACATAAGGGAGAACGATTACATCAAGATAGGGATTGCGACATTGCTGGACATTCGGTGAGTACCTTGTAATAGTTGTGTGTGCATGTGTTTGAATTTTGCACATGTGTTTCTATTATATACATGATAAAAATATTGAATGTTGATAAATAGATGTGATTGTATCTGAGCGTCCTTGTGTGTGTGTGTGTGTGTGTGTGTGTGTTTGCGTGTATATGCTTATGCATATTTGTATTGAGTGCTTGTATGTGTGTGTGTGTGTGTGTGTGTGTGTGTGCGTGCTTGTATGCGCATGTACTTCTGCATGTGTGTTTGTGTGTGTGTCTTATGCATGTGTGTTTATGTTTGTGTGTGTGTTTGTCTTATGCATGTGTGTGTCTTATGGATGTGTTTGTGTTTATCTGCTTGTGTGTGTGTTGGCTTGTATGTGCATCTGCTTCTGAATGTGTGTGTATGTGTGTGTGGTGTTCGTTTGTGTACCTATTTTGTATGCTCTCTACGTGTTCCTGTGTGCGTGTGTGTGTGTGTGTGTGTGTGTGTGTGTGTGTGTGTGTGTGTGTATGCAAATTTACTTGTGCATTTGCTATGTTAACTAAAAATGTGAATTGTGCAGGTTTAAGAATCTGGACTTCAATGGCATTCGTCCCGACTTTGCGCCTACAATTTTGGCGGCTGCAAGAAGGGAATTTGGAGAGCAGTGGCGCACAGAGCCGGAAGAGAGCGAGCAGAAGGCGGTGCTTATCCAAGCATGAATGCTGCAGAGCTTGGCAAGCAATTGATGTCGTCGAAGAGTAAGTCTTTCACTGCATTCCTTTCCGGGGATTTGAATGGGCGTGTGACGCCCTCTATAGCCAAGCACGTGGAAAAGGATGACTTAGAGCGTTACCTTGAGCTGCCCCAAGAAACGGACAAGGACATTTGTGTGTTGACATGGTGGAAAACACATGCAGCTCTGTACCCCGACTTGGCTTTAATGGCGCGGCAGTACTTATCTATGCATGCTACCTCTGCTGCATGCGAGCGTTTGTTCAACAAAGCGGGGCGAATGCATGACGCGTTCAAGAAGAACACCAAGGAAGATAGCCTAGAGGATGCCTTGTTAGTCTCATGTAATTGTTGAATTATGTATGCGCGAGGAATATGGTTGTCACAAGTCTATATAAACTGTAAGAAATGGTTGTCTTAAACCTGTTTTCATCCATATTTTGTGCATTTAATGTTCATTTGGTGGACTCGCACTGGCCATGCGATATACCATTTGGCATTACTTGTCACATCATATGTGAAAAATGGTACTGCATCGGAACCTATTTCCATGTGATGGCAAGTGTCTTTTTTGAGCCGGAGGGCTATAAACTCACATACGTTGCTTGTGGCACTTGCCGGAGGGACCAAAAGCTTTGCTAAATTGTATGGGATAGACTGTAAAGTACTAAATATGTTTGCAGCGGGCAAAAAGTATGGGAAGTGAATTGTACGGATCTACTGTATGGGATCCAAGCATAAGCATGCGCATAGAACTAGTAGAGATGTAAAAATTCAATTTGCAGTACAAACTTCCCCCAAAATGCGCAATTTGTATCAATTTGCATGAGTACTTCGAGTACTTGTTGGAATCGCGAACCCAACGAATCCAACGGAACCAAAAAATTTAGAAGTACTCATGTACTCGGTTCCGGAATCAAAAACACAGGTACTCGCTGGATCCGAACCCTAGAATCACAGGTAATCGCTGGATCCGGACCCTAAAATCACAGGTAATCGCGGGATCCGGACCCTAGAATCACAGGTAATCGCGGGGTCCGAACCCTAGAATCACAGGTAATCGCGGGGTCCGAACCCTAGGTTCAGTAGGTAATCGCGGGGTCCGAACCCTAGAATCACAGGTAATCGCGGGGTCCGAACCCTAGAATCACAGGTAATCGCGGGATCCGGATCCCTTTTTTAGAGGTACTCACTATTTCCGGATCCAAAAAAATCAAGTACTCATGGATCCGAACCCAACAAAAAAATGGCGGATCCAGTCCCTGCCCCGGCAATTTCAAACGCACTATCAGAAAATCCGAAACCCCCGGTAATTTCAAACGCACCATCAGAAGATCCGAAACCCCCGGCAATTTCAAACGCACCGTCAGAAAATCCGAAACCCCCGGCAATTCCAAACGCACCCTAAGAATTTGGAGACCAATCCATCGGAGATAGGCCCGGGGTGCCCGGCCAGGGGCGCAACCCCCGGCAATTCCAAACGCACCATAAAAATCCGAAACCCCCGGCACTTTCAGAATTTCCGGGGTGCGTTTAATTTGGGATAATTCTTTTCTAGGGGATGAATAATATACCCAAAGATCACCAGCGAAAATGTCTATCCGAGTGCCTTCCGTATCCGAGCTTCCAACCGCGGCCTACTACCGCAACCTATACCAAAACACTATGACTGAAGTGTTACGTGAATCGGCGGCCGCGCGTACTACAAGCCGCTATCCCCCCGCGCTTCGTGCCGCCAATGAGAGACGTCGGGCCGAGGCCTTGGCTAGGCGTCAATCGGGGGCATATACCCCCTCGGGCAGGAGATCCCGGGCCCGATTCACCCCGGAGGAGAGAGCCGCGAGGCGTCGTGAGGTTCTCCGTCGCAATGTGGCCAACCGCAACCTACTTCGTGATATTTTGGCCACCGAGATAAATGATACCCCTAGCCGACCCGTGCGGACATCCGAAGAGCGCGCCACCCGGAAAAGGCTAGGCGTGGGGGCACGGAAAATTGCTGCTGCCCTCAAGCGCATTCGGGAGGAACGAATGAAACGATCTAGGCCAGTATTCTTGCGCCAAGTTACCCCGGTCCGCTTTCCTTCCACCCGATCCTTGTATTATGAAGCTACAAACCACTTTCAAGTCATCAACGGAGTCCGGATCGAGTTGTACCGACTTTTGTTCAACCACCCAAGCGGCCTACGATCTTTAAAGGTGTGGCTAACAGTGAGCGCACTCTTCTCAAAAGATGATGGTAATGGTGAAGTGATAAATGCCATCGGGTATCTGAATATGAAAAATAATCTACACGGTGAAAGTGACACTCGGGCGTTACTAACACATTTGTCATCCAAGATTGTAAACCCGGAAAACTATTCCCTCACTGAAGTATCAGGGTGGAGATTTAAAGGAATCATAGGCTTCTCCATTTCCTTTAATGGTTACACTGTGCGCACAGGCCGAGGCCACGTTCAACTGCCCCCACCGTTCAATACCTCCGCGTGCGGGCTCATCAACATCCGCAACGAGGACAATTTGTGCTTCAAGTATTGCATTGCAGCTGCCACAAACCCACCAACAAATAAGCCAACCCGCATCGACTACTACGTGGCTGAGAAAAATCAAGACAAACTCTACGGTTCTTTCGACTGGGAGGGCGTGTCATTTCCCGCAAGCATCTCGGACATTCGCCGGTTCGAGAAAAACAATAATGGTTTCGGAATCTCGTGCTTTTCACTTGAGAACAAAAAAGTGTATCCAATGACTATGTCAAAAGTCCAATCACCTACTACCCTAGTGAACTTGCTATACTTCAAAGAGCATTGGATCCTTATCTCGAACCTCGATCGACTGCTCAACTCGGGGAACAAGGACCAACGGTTCTACTGCCCTAGGTGCTTGCACGGGTTCAAGAGTCGCGACAATCGCGAAGATCACATAAACCGATGTGCCGCATTCAAGCCCATGCGGGTTTCGGTGCCCAAACCTGACAAGAACGGCGACGCCCCAACAATGAGCTTCAAAAGCACACACAAAAAGATGACAATCCCGATTGTTATATATGCGGACTCTGAGGCAATCAACGCACCTATCGATGAGGTGACCCCCTCCGGGAAAACCGAAAGAAGCTCCGAGCACAAGTGCGTGTCAATCCGCGCCCACGTTGAGTCCAAGGTTTCGAACTTCGCGAGCTTCTCGTTTCAAGTCACGGGTGATGATGCGGCTGCTCAATTCATCAAGAAACTGAAAGATATCCGCCCCTTGCTCGTGAAAGAATTCACCAAGAATATGCCGATGAATATGACGGAAAAGGACAATAAGGAATACGATATGGCTGAGCTATGTTGTGAATGCAACAAAGCGTTCGGAAACTGTAACAACACACGCAAAGTCCGCCATCACGATCACAAAACGGGGGACTTCATCGGCGCAGCACATGCGGATTGCAACCTTAAACTACAAATTCGCAACACCGAGATTCCCGTGTTCTTTCATAACGGTAAAGGGTATGACAACCATTTTATCCTACAAGCTATTTCTCAGGCGGATGACATCGAAAATTGCAAGTTGAACGTTATTCCCGACCATTCTAAAAAGTACAACATGGTGAATTCCCGAGGCTATAAGTTTCTCGACAGCCTATCGTTCTTGAACGCCGGACTGTCCAAACTCGCAAATAACTTGATCGGAGGGAACCCCGAGAACGCACCCCGTTTCCACGAAGCCTTCAGCCAAAAGGGGTTGACTAAGGACGAGCTTATTCGAGTTACTCGCAAGGGGGTCTTCCCCTACAAGTGGTTTTCTTCGGTGGAGAAGCTCGACAACTTGGTCCTCCCATGCCGCGAGGAGTTTTTCAATGACTTATCCGGGGAAGAGTGTTCCGAAGAAGACTATGCGCAAGCGGTATGGGTTTGGGAGAAATTCAAGTGCAAGACGTTCCGCGAATATCACGACCTATATTTGGAAGCGGATGTGTTACTTCTCGCGGATGTGTTCGAAGCGTTCCGTGAACTTTGTATGCAACAATACGGCCTTGATCCTTGCCACTACATAACACTTCCGGGGATGTGCATCGACGGTGCTGTTCTAGAAGCATTCAAAACGAACATCAAGATCGAGCTGATTCATACCGACCCGGACAAGTACACCTTTTTCGAGACCGGGATTCGTGGAGGTGTGTCGGTCGTTACCCACCGGTATGTTAAAGCAAATAACCCCCAGGTCGATGGTTACGATCCAAGCAAGCCGAAGTCCAACATATTGTACCTCGACGCAAACAACCTCTACGGGTGGGCAATGATGCAGTATTTGCCGTGCGGGGGCTTCGAGTGGAGCGACATATCCCTCGATCAAGTGTTGAATGGAAATTGGGAAAGCGAGAACGGATGCTCTGTGGAGGTGGACTTGGAATATCCCCAAGAACTACACGAATGTCATAACGACCTTCCACTTGCCCCGGAAAGGGTCACACTAGGATATGCGGACGCGAGTGGTAAAGCCAAAAGCTCAACAACATCACCGGGGGTCGCATGTGAAAAACTCGCGGGTCATTTCCGCCCACACCTCAATTATGTGTGCGACGCCAGACTTTTGCAGTATTACGTCGCAAAGGGGCTGCGAGTAACCAAGCTCCACCGTGCAATGACATATAAACAGGCACAAACGTTAAAGCCATGGATCGAGAAAAACACAACGCTCCGATCAAAGGCCAAAATGCGTTCGAAAAGGACTTTTTCAAACTTTGCAACAATAGCGTGTTCGGGAAGACAATGCAAAATGTGCGAACGCAAACGAGCTATGAATTTTTCACGAACGACGACAAGCTGCAAAAAAGAGTGGCAGACCCACGCTTTGAGAGGTGCAATGTGATAGGGAACATTGCGGGGGTGTCTCGGATCAAAGATGATGTGATGCTAAACAAGCCAATCTTTATGAGGGCCGCCATATTGGACCTTTCAAAGCTGTTGATGTTCCGTTTCCACTATGACGTGATTCGTCAACGCTACGGCGACAAGGCAAGGTTATTGTTTACCGATACCGACTCCTTATGCTACCACATCGAGACCCCGGATGTATATGCGGACATGGGGCAAATGGCAGAGCATTTCGACACAAGCGACTACCCCTCAGAACACCCGCTCTTCTCGAGCATGAACAAGAAGGTGGCGGGGAAATTCAAGGACGAAACAAACGGTGTGCCTATCAGCGAGTTTGTGGGCCTCAAGTCGAAGATGTACAGTTTCACGGTGGGGGAGTCAACCAAGCACACGGCAAAGGGAATCAAAAAAGCGGTGGCGCAGCGGGACCTCATGATGGAACGATACAAAGCAGCTTTGGATGGCACGGCATGTACGGTGAAGCAAACGATGATCCAGTCTAGGAACCACAGAATTTGCACAGTTAGTGCGACTAAAAGCGCCTTGAGCGCCTACGACGACAAGCGATGGATGTGCGATGACGGAGTGACCACACGGGCCCATGGTCACTACCTAAACAGATGCGGCAGCGTTCATGGCGCGTAGACGTGCAGCTCGCTGTGCTTGGGAGAGCTGGGCGGTATTAAGCTGACCGATACCATCCTTAGTCACGCCGGGCTTTGGAAGCACGCGGCGCCCGCGCTCATCTTTGATAAATTTCCGGAGATATTCCCGACGTTTGCGGCTCAACACTTTCCGCGCTTCAGCCAACTTTTCCATGAGCGCCGGGATATCTAATTGTCCGACAGGCTTGTTGTGAGCACCGAGCAAACCCGATATGTTGGTCACACCAAGCAAAGAGTTGTCTATTTTTGCGTTGAAGGGTCGAGGTCCAGCGCCCGAAATGAAGTCCTTTATTACGCTGAGGCGGACCAAATCCTCCCGCACGCTTGCGTCGATGGCGTTTGATGCTTCAAGATGATCCACTCGTCCCAACACCTCTTCTGTATAAAACTCGTCGAAGCGAAAGTCATTACCGTGCCGCAGACCGGCATCGAGCAACAAACGAACTAGCTCAATCAACCCGTTGGCACTTCTCGCGCGCCTCGCGCCGTCGGATACCCTAACTCGATTTCGAACGATCGCGGAGTCACGGCGGTGTCCAATATACACCATCGGGGCTAGGAGGGCGACGGTGGGGTTGGTTGTGGCAAGATCACGGGCTGCTTGTGTGAGCATGTCAACCCGCACTTTGTACACGGTGACCCACAGCCATTCAGGCAGCCTCGCTCCGACTTGTTTCTTAAGAAAAAGTTGAATTTTGGTGTCCGCGCCGGCGGCTAGTTCGTGAGACTCTCGTATTGCCCGGTTGGTTCTACGTGGCAACGATCGTCGGCCAAGTGATAAATATTGATCGAAGCGTCGGTCCGCCATGCCGGGGTCCTCTGCGCGGTTGGCGAATTTGGCCTCCCACACGGTTCGCAAGGCATCTTGGGTGTCCGCATCTCCTTGGTCGTACTCTTCTGCGAGTACCCGTACGGGTTCCTCGGCGGCCTCGATCCGCCCGCGGATCCGCGCCAAACGGATATTGTTTTGCGTGGCCTGCATTTAGGCTTAATTTACACAAAATGTCATGCCGGCATGACAAAACTAGTAGTTATTACACAAAAATCGTGTTATTCATTTGACCCATATTGGATCGCTAGCCCGCGCTGGGCGCATAAATCATAAATATTTAGTGATTGTCAGATGTGTATTAACATGATCGTATGGTGGGAACTCAAAAACACGCGTGCAATAATTGTATGTCTTTTGAAAAGTAGGCGTTTTAACTGTGTACACGGGTTGTTAAATTTTACATGGTACGTAAGTCACAAATATTCTGATATTGTCAGATGTGTTTGATCGGGGTCGTATGGTGGGAAATTGAAAACATGTGTACAATAATTGTACGATTTTTGAAAATTAGGTGCTTTAACTGTGTAATTTATCATTACCTTTACCAACACTTTGTACCAGCCATTAAATGTGCGCAAATTCGAAGGTATTACTTCGCCAAGTACAAATCCATTTGGATATCCCTCTTCTGGATTTACACCCGACCACTCTCGTGTATCACTTGATTGGATTATACCGTCGTTCATTACGTTCGCCAAGATTCGCACGTTTGAAATGGATGCTCCATTAGGAAATGTGTCACCCGTCAATGGGATCAATCTGAAATCGAATACACTCACAGCGAAGTCCATGTAATATACGGTATCATCAACTTGCGAAAACCATCGCAGCACGCTGCCTCTAGCAGCACTCCTTGATTTAATCTCATCGAAGTACACATCATAATCATACGTCGACTGAATTGAATTAGCCACGGTGTCGTCCACATACTTTTTGTTAGCAGCGTCGCGATCTTGTTCGGGTGATGCAACAGCTTGAACACGGTTACTCAGACAATTGATTACTCCTAAGTGTATGTAGATACCATCTTTAATCGAAAGTATTCCGCAGTGAATTTGGGAGAACGGGTGGTCATTTATTCCCAAGCTTGCAATATGACCGGAAGGCATCGGAATCATGGTACGTTCAACATAAATCCATTTACGATCATCAAGGTATCCATGAAGGATTCCCGAATGTAATAGAGGTTTGTCATCGCCCGTTATCATCCCCCACTGAATTTCAGTGTCTAGGAACCGTTGGTCAACGTATGCCTTGTTTGCTGCGTCACTGCCAATTTCAGGGAGCCCGACACTCTTGATCTGTTTCCCGTTAACGCTTATGAATTCCGGTCCGACGAAGAACGAAGGCCCCGAAATAGTTTCAGTGACAATGGATTCCGTGACAATGGAGTCTGTGGTAACACTTTCCGTGGCAATGGAGTCCGTGACAATCGCCGAGAATTAAACGTCCCTTGCGTGGATCTCTTTCCAACGGTTTTCAATAGTACCCAGTACAAACTCAGCATCTCCGTCGGGGAACATGTGTCCATCCACCTCGACGCCATCATCGTTGTATTTCAGCCGCGCCACCGTGTCCCCGTCTGAATTCTCAAACCGGATGTCGTTGTACAAATCGATGTCGTCGGCCACCTCAAGGTTGTCGAAGTAGCAGACCTTGGCGTGGACCTTGTCCCACCGTTGGTTGGTGCTCCCCAAATCATGGAGCTCGTTGATGTTTGGTAGGAAGTGACCCGATATCTCCAAAGCAGTAAGGTTGGCGAGGGGCTGTAGCACCAAAAACCCAGACGTGGCCGGGTGCTTGAATAAGGCAATGCCCGTGTATAAAGTGTTCGCATCCACCTCCCCTGCGTACACGCCGGGACCGTGGATGGACCCCCATTGCGCGGTAGTGGATCCGAGGCTCTGGTTATTGCTGGGAATCATTGACGCGTCCACGAGAATACCCCCACCCGACATGCTAGCCGCGGGCGTCTTCGGGTCCCTTGTCCGCAGCGCCTCCCACGACAAGTCGGCAAACTCGGGCTTGTCGGCCAAGTCGTTGTACGAACCGCTGAAGAAGGTGGGCTTGTTGGAAACGTTGCCCCATGCGATCGTGCCCGACAGCTCCTCACCCAAGTCGTTGTTGAATTCCGACAGGTTGACCGTTCCTTGACTGGGGCGCACCCACTCCGGCTTCCCCGTCAAATCGTTGTACGAGCCGCTGAAGAAGGTGGGTTTGTTCAAGACGTCCGCCCACTCCACGGCGCCACCTGCCATGGATAGGTCGTTGTTGAACCCCGACAAGCTGACACTCGCCTGGCTAGTGGGAACCCAAGTCGGCTTACCGGATATGTCGGACCACGAGGATGCGCCGTCCCTGCCGTCGGTGCCGTCGGTGCCGTCCCTGCCGGGATCGCCTTTGAGTTCCTCGATGCTTGGCCTGTCGGTCAAGTCGTTGAACGAGCCGCTAAAGAAGGTGGGCTTGTTGGTAACGTTAACCCACGCAATTGTGCCCGGCAGCTCCTCACCCAAATCGTTGTTGAATAAACTTATCGGAAATAAGTTGACAGTCCCTTGACTGGGGCGCACCCACTCCGGCTTCCCCGTCAAATCGTTGTACGCGCCGCTGAATAAACCGGGCTTGTTCACCACGTCATCCCACTCCACGATAGCCGCCGTCAAGTCGTTGTTGAACCCCGACAAGCTGACGCTAGCCTGGCTAGTGGCAACCCATGTCGGCTTCCCCGACAAGTCGTCGTACGAGCCGCTAAAGAAGGTGGGCTTGTTCGACACGTCCGCCCACTCCACGTCGCCACCTGCTAGGGACAAGTCGTTGTTGAAGCCCGAGAGGTTGACGCTCACTTGGGTGTCCGCTACCCATGTCGGCTTCCCCGACAAGTCGTCGTACAGTCACCGTGTTTGTGAGCGCTGTTAGATCCGTAGTCAACCCCTCGATGTCCTTGTCATGCAGGTCATTCTCAGTCTCCTCCAGCGTCACCCGGGCCGCTAGCTCCCGGTACATGGATTCGATTTGGGTTAGATTCACCTCCACCTCCCGACGGCCGTTGAGCTGAAGCGGCGTTGATGCTTGCCGAGATTGGTTCATCGCTATTTCTATTAAAGGCTATTTTTAGTGTCGCCGTGAACCGTCCACCGTTGAGATCCAACGTTCGACCGTCATCATCACTTAGGCGAATGCTCACGTAGCTTAAATATCGGTTGTACACATCCACGAACGCGTCGGAGCTAAAGTGATCAATTTCATTGAATTGTGCGGAGCTGGGAATCTTCGCCAGGATGTCGCCAACACGCCGCGTCCGGGGGTCGCGGTTTTGAGTTAATAAGTTACTATGCACGAAGACACTGCTCGTGCGCGTCAAGTCCACGATACGACTAGCGGTAAGCAAGAGCTCTCCTTCAACGATTTGTGCGGAGTCCCCAACGGACAGGCCTAGTAACCGCGTGCACGTGGTACCTTCCCCGATCACAACATGGTGATCCGCGTTTTCCGTTCCACGCATCGACAGCCTATTCGTGTTCTCGTCGTAACTCGCCACGTACTCATCGAGTCGTCCATCGTTTAGAAATGCAACGATATCATCGATCGACCGGTTGCCGCGGGGAAGCTTGATGGTGACCGGCTGTCCTGGAATCTCACCACCGTCGTCGAAGTGAAGAACCAGCGTGTAATTCCCCTCGAAGATGCTATAATATGTGTGCGGCAACCACGCAGTCAATAGTCGCACTTGAAGCGTGTGGCCTAAGGGTACGGTGATAGGGTCAAGTAGAGAAAACACGTGTGTACCGTCATCGAGCGTCGCGTCGGCGTATGCCGTATCTAAGTACAATTGTTGCAACATGGTTAAACAATATCGAAGAAAAACTGGGGGGCATAACTAGAAGCTTTGGATTGTTTCACCTTTTCCCGCTTCTCAGCTTTCGCCTTCCTCGCGCGTTGAAGAGCGGCTTTCATTTTTTCACTCGCTACTCGTTTAGTTTTTGCAAGCATGGGCTCCGGATTAAGGTCCTCGTCTGCCTTTGGATTGATCTTGCCGGCCGAAACCTCTCCACCAGCCACATCGCTCCCCCCAACATCGCCAAGTACCTCAGTAACGGCGTGCTCTGAACCGTCTCCGTCACTGTCGTCGCCGCGTTCGAGATGGCTTCGTCCCATATCATTTATTTCTGCACTAGAAAATAAATAGAGCGATGACGACTACTTCCTCTCTACTTGAGCCTATCGGGTCGGAGGTAGTTCACGGTGAAGCGGTTTCGTCCGTGGCTGCGAGTACGCCCGCCCCGATAGATCCCCATTTGCTTGCTCAAAACTCGAACTATGAAAGCGTTGCTTGGTGGAAAGAAAACTACGACGGGTTTGGGTTCAGCGATGAGCAATACCGTGTGTTAGAGGCTGTAACATGGGGGGTGTCTCCAAAAGAAATCAGACGATACTACAAAAGGAAGAACGTAAAATGCCGCTCATCATCGAAAAAAGATCGACATTCACAGTGAAACCTCCGGCCTTTCTGTGTGACAAAAAAATCCACGACCAAGTGGTCGACCCCTTACCAAATCGCCCATTTTTCATGGCAATTATCGGATCTGCGGGGACGGGTAAGACCTCCATGCTCGTCAACTTACTGTCAAGCAAGCAAGCGTACCGCAAGGCCTTTCATCACGTCCACGTTGTTATGCCACCACACAGCGTGGCGAGTTTGAAGCGTAACTGTTGTAAGTAATACCGCATACGTATTAGTTGCAGATAGCTACTGTAAGCTATTCTAGATATGATTAGTACATGTCTAGATCGGACATACCGATAAACTGTTTGACTCGGTACAGAGATGTCGCTAGGCTACAGCTCTCACACTTCTGTTGTCCCGACACCACGCCTGTAGGCTGGTTGTCGCCTTAACTGTTCCGTTTGCGGGACTGTGACTGTAACTACGTTTGCGTACGTTATCTTCCACACTAACTGTGTTTGCATGGTTCAATAGGTTATGGGCCCCCGCCTCACGTCACTCACGCGCGACAACCTGGTTCGGCGAGCTGCGATCGACAGCTCTCCCGCAGAAGGCAAGTTTCTATAGACACCTAGTACTTTCAACTTGTAGTCGGCGGTATCGCCAGTATAAACTGCGATTTTAAAACCCGCCACCATCCTCTTAAGTCAGCCACCCGCCGGAGATAGCCAGCCACCCACACCGACGCACTCGTCGTGTGTGGACAGGGTGCACACATGTCCAAGCTGGAGAACGGGGGGGTGCACTGTCGGGTGAATACGCATCCACAGGTTGCACGCTAGCCGTAGCTTACCTTTTTTCTTTTTCATATTAGCTTAGCGACTAGGCCATCAGCGCAGCGCTCCACCTGTCCTGGCTTTGGCCTCGACTTGTGCCCCACACAGGGTGGAGGATACAGAGAAGGTGCTCTAAGACACCCCGGGGCTACAGGCCGAGGGGTCGGCGGGCATCAGGCCGTCTCTTTGCATACCGCTGTTAGGCACGAGTCCGGCTAGCGGTTTTTACCGCTGCCTGTTTTTAATCCAGCTCTTTCTTTTTCGCCCTCTGTCGAAATGGCGCAAAAAAACCCGCCTGTTGCACCTGTTCATTCCCCTGACCCAGGCTCTCAGCAGAGCACTGTCCATACTACCCAGGGTGTTCTCGAGCTGCTACGTGTGCAACTGACGCGCCTTGACGCGTATCTCGACTCGCGGTCGGCCGCCATTTCTGCTCTTCCTGCTGCGGGTGCTATATCGCACCCCCCTGTAGCTCAGCGCCGCCACGATGCTCACCTCGCACACTTTCCGGACGGCCACCACGTGCACACCCTCCCCCTCGAACACCCCCCGGATACTCTCGCGCTGATCTTTGCACAAGTGGCGCGCTTGACAGCTCGTTTCGACTTGCAGTCGGCCGCGGGTGTTGTTGCTGCTGCGGGTGCTAATCCGCACCCCCCTGTCGCTCAACGCCGCCACGTCGCTCACCTCGCACACTTTCCGGAGGGCCACCACGTGCACACCCTCCCCCTCGAACACCCCTCGGATCCTCTCGTGCTGCTCGTTGCGCAAGTGGCGCACTTGACAGCTCGTTTCGACTCGCAGTTGGCCGAGGATGTTGTTGCTGCTGCGAGTGCTATTCCGCACCCCCATGTCACTCAGCGCCGCCACGATGCTCACCTCGGACACTTTCGGGACAGCAACGTCGTGCACACCCTCCCCCTGCTTGTGCATCCTCTGCCTGGCTACGCCCCACAGGACGCACAGTCAGCCATGTCTGCTGCTACCGCTGCAGCTCCTGTTGGCGACCCCGCCGTCGCACAACGCCGCCCCGATGCGCACCGCGAGCCCTCGCGCCCCGACCTCGTAGGTGAACACTTGCAACCACCCCCCAAATACCCCCCGGCTGATTCTATCCTACACAGCGACCCCTCCCATCACGGCATCGCGGTTGAACAACTCCCGCCACCCCCCCCCCCCCCCACCCCCCCGTTGGATATGCCCCTCACCACCCCATACCTCTCATCCCGGAGGCGCCCTTTCACGGCGTCCCCCCCTCCGGTAACCACCCGAATTCGTACGCCCCGCCGTCCCCCATGGCTGGCCGCTCTCCATTTCCCGGTGGCCCACCTCTACTCTTCCATGGACATCATTCTTCCCCAGCCCAGCGTGGCGACCACACCCCCCGTGGCCGTCGTCGCCCAACCGTTGACCCCATAGTCATCGGGCGACCGACACACGCAACCCCCGACTTTGACCCAGACGTCCACCCCAGTCTCTTGGGCAGCCCCCACTACGCCCCCGTCTGCACGCGCCCCGCTGTCTCCCCGGTCTTGCGCATCCTTGGCTCCGCCCAAGCCTCACCCACAGAGGCACATTGGCGCGCTCTGCAAAAGGTCCTCCGCTCCCTTCATGGCACCATTCACATGCGCCTGACGTTGGGGGGGGGCCTGGACCACAGCCTCCAACTCACAGGCTTTGCCGACGCTGCCATGCTCACCAAACTCCTCCCAAGACATGCGCTTGCAAGACACCGAAGTGCGATCATTGGAGGACAAGACCCAATGCAACGCTTCATCCCGTAGCTACCTGCAGGGGGAGTGTTGTAAGTAATACCGCATACGTATTAGTTGCAGATAGCTACTGTAAGCTATTCTAGATATGATTAGTACCTGTCTAGATCGGACATACCGATAAACTGTTTGACTCGGTACAGAGCTGTCGCTAGGCTACAACTCTCACACTTCTGTTGTCCCGACACCACGCCTGTAGGCTGGTTGTCGCCTTAACTGTTCCGTTTGCGGGACTGTGACTGTAACTACGTTTGCGTACGTTATCTTCCACACTAACTGTGTTTGCATGGTTCAATAGTAACATCTTCAAGAACCACGACAGGATGTATGACGAATTGGATATTGGTACATTGGAAGGAATCCGAGAGGCGGTGAAGCAATCGGCCGAGCAAGAGAAAAATAGTTTGCTGGTCCTCGACGACGTGACCGCGTCATTAAAGGACAATGAAATCCAGCACAGTATTTGCGATTTAATATACAATATACGTCACTACAGGCTCAGCATAATAATACTCATTCAATCTTACAATGCAATGCCATTGGGCATCCGCAAGACCTTGTCTGATTTTCTTATGTATAAGCCGCGGAACAAGAAGGAAACGACGGCGATATTCGAGGAGCTCAAAGCATTGCCCCGGGAAGAGGCGGACGAGGTTATGCGCTTCGTGTTTGATCGACCCTACGCCTTCATGCTTGCCGACACTGGTACCGGGGACATTTATAAGAATTTCGATCGTATAGGTAAACACGATGCCGCGACGGAAAACCAAAACCTCGAAACAAACGGCGGGTAAGAAAACGACACGAAAGCAACCCCCTCCCCCAAGACCTCGCAGGAGATTTGTTAACCGCAACCAAAACGTACGAGTGAACGTCGTACAAACCGTCTCAAATGGCGGACCCACTCCGGAAAATCAATCGGAGCCTTTCACACGGGGATGGACCATGGGAATTTCAGCCCCACCTCCGCCGCCCCCGATGCCGCCGCCGATCATTATTCAACAGCCGATACCACCAAATTTACAACAACAAGACCCTTTTCAACACGCGAGAGAACCTATTACCCACGTCAAAAGAGAGCTGCCACATTCCATACCCGTGCCCGAGCCCCCGGCGATGGAGGCGACAAACCCGTCTTCGTCGGGTGGAGAGCCCTTCGCGAACTGGGGACGTTCTTTGGAACAACAAGTCGCCGAGAATCATATCGTAACAACAAAGGAACTTCTAAAATTGGCTAAGGAATTGGGTGTCAAAATCAGTCCCGGACAAAAGAAGTGTGGCAAAGAAGCATTGGCCCGGTATATCGATGGGGAATTGGCAAAAGGGAAAATGGAAAAAGGGAAATCTCCTATGTAAGATAGGCGAGAACCCCTCCGGGAGTACCTTCCTATGCAAAATTCCTGGATGTACGAGGAAAAACACACGCGAAACATTAAAATCTGAGCATATATCAAACACGCAAAATGAAGCTTGGACGCTTTATCGGCGAAAAGCTTCATAGTCTACGGAGTCTCGGGCAAAAAGTGGCTCACGGCGTTCACTCCGTCGGCAGCAAGCTCGGTGGGTGGATGCTTTCCGCGGCTGCCCCGGTTGCCGCATTCAACCCTGTTTTGGGTGCTGGTTTAGCATCGGCAGGTGCGACAGCTAGCGGGATCGGCGGATTAGCCGGAGGTGTTGAAGGAGCTCTGAATACAGGGACAGTCAATCTTGACAGCATGAAGGGGCACGTAGGGGCTATACGATCGGCGTACGGACAGATGCGACGTCCCGGCTCAAAACTCGAGAGAGGCTAGCATTTTTTTCTGACACGATACTATAAATAACACAATGCAGAACGAAAGCCGCAGCTCTCTGAGTGACTCGTTTGTGTACGGGAACAAGCCCAAAGTTGCACCCGCCACCAAATCGAGAGTTCATATATTTCCGGAAAATGGAACTTCCGGGTTCAATCCTAGAAACACTATAAAGTTCGTTCTTCCCACCGGAAATCGCGGAGAATACTTGAACACGCGCCAGAGTTACCTCAAGTTCCGGCTGCAAAATCTCGACGGCACGGCGACAAACAAGCTGACACTTGACAGCTCGGCGCACGCGGTCATCCGCTCGCTAAAGGTCTCCGCATCCGATGGGGCCGGCGGGGGTGTCCTCGAGCACATCGAGGAGTATAACGCTCTGTTTCACGCACTTCTCGACGTATCGGGCGACGCAAACCAAGTGACTTACGCAGGCACGATTGCGGAGGGGTTCGGCCAAAAAATTGACGGTGACTCGTCCCGGGTGTTTTGTATCCCACTGATGAGCGTTGTCGTCGGGAGCATGCAGCAGAAGTACCTCCCGGTAGGTGCGATGGCTAGAACTCATCTCACATTGGAGCTAACCCTTGGAGATCAGGAGAAAATCCAGAATGCTAATCGTCTATAGGCAGTGAAGGATGTCGAGTACGTGGCGGAAATGATTCATCTCGACCCGATGGTCGACAAGGAACTTTTGGCGGTGAACAGCGGCGGTATTGTCGTGCCCTTTAGCACTTACTCTCAGCACCGTTGGATTGCTAGTAATGGGTCGGGATCGATGTCGATGGCCTTTTCTTCACCGTATAAGTCGTTAAAGACCCTCATTGCAATGTTCCGGAAGGACGAGACGAGTTATGCCGCTAAGCCATACGTGTCGAAGCGTGCCAATCCAATCGGCGACATCGGAAGGTACCAGTTCACGATCAACGGCGTCCTCACTCCATCGAAGCCCGTGGAGAGCAACTCGGAGGCATGGGCCGAGGTCATGAAAGCATTTCACGCTTATGGTGCGATCGATCACATCGGGAAGCTCACAGTCACCGATTGGACAGCTAGAGAGGGGAAGTACCTCAAAGGGTGTGATCTAGAGAGTCAGAGCCACAAAAGCATGTTTGCGCAGAATGGGGTAGACGTGTCGACATCTGTATCTCACCTCACTGTTCAATTCAACGCGCAGCTCACATCACGTCTTACTGTCGACGTATTTTCCCACTATGACAGCTTCATTGTAATCGGGGCCGACGGGCTCGTGAACGTGGCGTACTAAACATTTTATTCCATACTAGCAAATGGTTGCGGGTCGCAGAATCGTCGTTAGCACCCAAGAGAGGTTGAGCGGGGAGAAATATGCCTTCACCGTCCGCACGCCCGCTTTTCAGAACGGAAGCGGCTTCCAAGGTCAACCCCATGTTCGCTTCGCGCTGGAGTGGTGCACACCGATCACCGGCTTCACATGTGTAGAGCCCGACCCCTTTTCAATCTTATTGTGCTCCGCATCCATCCAAGAATCAAACTCCTACAAGAGTTGGAACCCCGTGAACAACGACTCAGTTTCAGCTCTTTTACAGGCTTGGCGTGGCGGTAATGTCTTTGGCGAAATGGCGTATTCGTCGTACGTCCAAAGCAACACGTGCGCTAGGATATGTGACGGCTCGCGGCTAGTACGAGGGGATATGTCTTTCTACATCCTGCAGGGCCCGACAAAGCTCAGAACTAATGTGCTTCCGTGGACGCCTACTTTTGTAAATGATTTCACCTTCAGCCTCGTTTTCTGGGTGGAAGAGCCCGAGCGTAGCTTGTCGCCGCCCTTCTTTCATGTGTGGATGAATGTCCGCGGACCAAACGAAAGGGTCCCCGTCGACTTCCGCTCTTTCCGTATGGATCGAAACGACGGCACAAGGTGGCAGGTCGCGGTCTCGCATTGCTCGTTGATTCACCTCTACGGTTCGCAAGCGTACGGGCTCGCAATCACGAGCGAAACCTTCGTCGACGACCCGTACCAAGGCCTAAGCGTCCTCGGATATCTTCGAGGCTCAGAAATGCAAGACGCGCTGAGCTATGTGGGCCAAAAGCTCACTCTTAAAGGTGTTACCGAGGACACGGTGGGAATTCCGATCCGGCGGCCGCTAGATAACGTGGGCGAGATTGACCTTCAACAGAGGACCGCGACTCAATTTGTTGATCTTGGCAATGGCGCGTCAACGGCTTACATTATTTGTCTCACCTTCTATCAAATACCAGACGAAGAATGACCTTCCGGCATACGCTAGGGACGGCGAATTTTCCTGGGAGTGTTTTGCGCCCGGGGCTGTTCGAGTGCTTTGTAGAAATCTTTGAGCCGCAATCAAAAACCAATGGCATCCTCGACGTCGATGAGGACAATTCGCCTCCGGAACTGGTGGAGAGCTCGATAGAGGTCAACCCTGTCGACGCCTTCAGTCTTACCATCACACTTTCTTTCTTCGACACGTAGTAAAGTTATGTCACTCATCCAAACAAACCTGCGGTTGTCGGACACTAACTGACCCGACGTAACCACATACCTTCCACCATGGAACTACCTACTCGGCTTCACCACGAGCATCCGGCACAATAGCATCGGGAACACGGTGAATGACCCCCGGGGGATTGCAAGACTCGACGTTAGCGGACTTGACATCAGACCCGGGACAGTTTTTCTTAGGTGAAAACAAAAATGAGTGACAGTGACATTGCCGTTCAAGTGGATAATCCTTTGCTAGAGAAGTGGCGTAAGCATGCGAAAAGACTTAAGCGCATGCACCAAGCCGCGCACTCCCTCTTCAAGGGTCGTGCGGATTTGTCTCTCTTCACGACGGTGGCGCTCAGCCTCGGAGTCGGTTGCTTGAACCTCACGTACGGCATCGGGCAGCCTTCGGCTACCACCGGGGTACCCGCGATCATTAGCGGTTGTTTATCCCTACTCAGCAGGTCCGTGACGGCCTTGAACAGCGGGCTTGAGTGGCCGAACAAAGCGGAGCGGCAGACAACTATGCATCACGGTTCGGGGAAGTGGTCCGGGACATCAACACAGAATGTACCTTGCGTCGCGTGCAAGATGCCGAGTACGCCTCGGGGGGAGATTTCATCCGCCACATGTCAACGGAGATGAACCGGCTTGAGGAGAACGCACCGAATATTCCTGGGTGCATTGAAAAATCTTACTCTAATCCAAAATGAGTGGTGTCACCGAGGCACGGCTTTACCGAAACACCGTCGACGAAGTTCCGGCGGAGTACACCAACGTCACCGCGGCGGTGCTCAACTCGTCGACGAAAAACCACGCTACCGGCGTCAAACGGTACTTGGATGGCGTCACCACGGCCGATGGGCTAGCGGGCGGGACCAACTACTTTTGGGTGGAGCTCATTGATGCCCGCGGCAACACGGCGGGGCCGCAGCCGGTCGGGAGCTATACGGCACCGACGGTTTGGGAGTTCTACATGCATATCCTTCCAGAGAATTACAATCTTGGAATACACGTCATACAAATTTCAAGCTCCACGTTCACCATAACACCACAAAATATGTTTCTCCATACATTTGAAATAATTTACCCAACCGAATACGACGCTCTTGTTGCAATAACATATGGTATTGTGAATGAGGGTAAACGAACAAACTTCCGGGAAGCAGAAATTTGCACAAACTATGGTCAATCACATACACTTCCGGGTCCACATCAACGACATTTACCATACATTGGAGAAATCCAATGTACCTTCCCGGGATACAAGTTTTTCGCAATGGGGTGCTAGTATTAACAACAAAAAACGGAGGCGGTTCAAGTTTTCCGGATATAACGGAAGTTACCTATACAATACCGTAATTCTCCAGCAAAGCTTCGGGAAATTACTCCTAAGGATTAGGTAATTTGCAGAAACAACTTGCTCGTCAAAGCTTGGAAACAACCTCAAATTGTAAATACCGAATGATAACCGGAGGATTACCGGATGATTCGGGGTGTTTCGGGTAAGCTGGGAAACAACCTTAAATTGGCTGAACACCCTCGAAATGTCCCGATAATCTGGAGAATTGATTAATTCTCCGAAGTTTTGGGAAACAACGAGGAAAACCAGCTCAAATTTAAAATGTCCCCGTACCGCCCTTTCTTCCAACGCTCTAGGCACTTGACGTGTGCGTAGCGCAGGCGTGTGAGTGTCCGTAAGGCTAAGAGGGCCCATAACCTATTATCGGAGCACGGTCGGGGAGGGGGCGTCAGCCCCCTTGCGGTGCCTATTGGCGCGTGCGCGGGATGGCTCGTAGCGATAGTTGGATAGACAGGACGTTGAGGGAATATGAGAAGTTAGTGGGAGCACGCACGCTGCCGCCTATATGAATATATCTAGTGCGCACATCAATATGTAGGAATACGTGTACGGGCACTGATTTCCTATAATAGAGCTGCTTAGAATGATCGAGCTCCTGGGCTGATCGAGCGCGTATATTTCCCGCCAGCAGATTCCCGGAAACCGTGCCTCAGATGCCACTCGGCGTTTTAATGTAGCCCCTTGCGGCTCAGTGTTGCCATGCGTGCTGGCAGATCCGGTTCGGCAGCCTGTACCTTATTCGCTGCTCGGTGTGGCAGTCTAGTACACGCGTGAAATAGATATTGGGCTATTGGGGATGCTAATGGAGGAGGTGGCCAGCCGGCCGCCGGCGCTGGCGGCTGTCCCGGAGGCCGGCGCCCCGGTAGGACTGGGGCCTCCTCTGGGGCTGACCCACAGTTTCATCACGGACCGCGAAGGAAGCGGCGCGGTCGCGCCTCCGTCTCCCGTGACCGGATTAATGGATAGCCGCGCCAGTAGCGATGCTCTGGGTTCATCTGGCCGGACAGATACCGATCCAGACGCGGGCACGGGAGCTGCGGGGGCGGCGGAGGGTGGCAGCGGCCAAAGTGCCGCGTTCCTTTTGGTGCTCGAGCTCATTATCGACTGCAACATACCTGGCGACGAGGCGGAGAGCAGCGTGGAGCTGTTTTCGCCCGAGATTGTGGACCTTGACCTTCCGGATCGCTTCAGCCAGCTGGACCCGGAGAAGGAGGTGCTGTTCTACGCACAAGGGGGAGCTCCCGGGAGCGGGTTCTGCTTTTTCCTGGACAACTGCACCGACGAGGAGATGACCACTGTTCGGGTTATAGCGCCCGATGTTCCGGGTATTCTCGCCTCAGTCACCACAGCCTTTGAACAGGAAGGTCCGTTATTTCCCCCTCTATGCTTCTACGTACGGGTTCCCGCTCTAGAGCGGCACGCTGCCCCACCTTTTATGGTTCAGAACAATTATTGTTCATCTCTTTTCGCCAATTTGTAGTTTTGTCCTACTTTTTTCTGGCGGCGACTTTGTCTCTCTCCAACTTTGTTTGATGAGGCTACGCGCCGCTCCTAAAATTATGGACACTTGCGCATCTTAGAGCTGGACTTGGTCAGCTGTCAGACCGAGAACCTGGAGGGTCTGACCAAGGGCTGGTCGTTCCTGGAGTGTCTCTTGCTGAGCGACGACGGCGAGCGCGTGAGTTGGCCTCTGTTATAGTCGACCCTCTGTGTTGAGTCAACTCCTCAAACTCAACATTTTTCTTCAGTAATTTCACATTATCTTCTTCCCTCCTTGCCATCACTTCCCGTGACATCACTTCTATCATTTGCTCCCCTCTACGTCCGCACTTTTCTCCCCTGCCTCCCACGGCTCTTTGCACAAATATTGACTCTGTTTCAGTGCTGCCAATACCTGCGTTTCTGTTATCTCATCCTCAATTCTGACCTAGATTTAAGTATCTAGTCGCCTTCTCTCAGTATCTGGTCGCCTGATTTTTCTTTCCCTCGGCGGGTTCTTTCGTGGCCAATTATATCCTCTACCCCTCTCTGCGTCCACACCCCTCTTCCAACTACCCATTGCACACACATTGACAAGTTATTGCTTCAGAAGTCCGCAGTGTCTTTGCTTTCGGCCTGTTGCCCCTGAGACACCCACCCACCCCACCTCTCACCCACCCAATCTTTCATACCATCCCAATCTTTCGTTGGCACACTCTCAATCTAAACACGCGCACACTTTATTTGATTTGTTTCCTTTGCCATGTTACTTACCATGGACTATCAATAAGGATGTCAGGCTCTGACTGCTCTTGTTCATCTGCTCTACCTTTTCGCGTCCCAAGTGTGGGAGAGGTTTCCTAAAATGTTTCATTTTCATGCAATGCGAGAGTTGCCTACTTGAACTGCCGTTTGAAAATTCCTTTGCTGCACAAAAAATCAGATTGAAGATTATCCCACGTCGCGGAAGCTGTGCTCCCGCGTTCGCGCCAACTTGGCGGCGCGGCTGCAGTCCACACGGCGGCGGACGCACAACCTGCAGCGTAACTTTAAGAGGGGCTCATCGGGCGGGAGACGAACGGGCGCGAGCGGCGGGGCGGCGGAGCAGGCGTTCAGCCTCTCCAGAAAGTCTATGGAGCCGCCCGGCCACGGGCGCCGCCCCTCCACGGGCTCCGAGGACCTCACCGCCGCGGCTCGGCGGGACTCCATCTCGAGCATGGAGGGGTCCATGACGATGGATGTCAGGCAGGATTCGGTCATGTCCACCCTGTCGCACCGCGAGAGCAAGAGCGACGACTCGCACAAGGAGGGGCAGCTGAGCCGGAACAGCAGTCTGGGGTCGGGCTCGGTCCTCGCCGTCTCCGTTGATTCAAAGCCTAGCTCGAGCTTTGACGTAGCACGCATGCCGGAGGCGGTGGCGCCCCCCGTGGCCCCGCCCCCACCCCCCCGAGTCCAGCAGCGCACCCGCTCGGGACTGAGCGAGATGATCACCGCAGCTGATATTTCGGCCGAGACGGTTGAGGAGGACGCGGACGAGGTGGGGTACACCAACTACCGCGACACGCTGGTCATGCACTGCATGTCGGGGCCGCTGTCGGTGGTGAAGGCGACCACGCTGGTCACGGTGGCGCTCAAGCTCATGCAGGAGTGCAAGAAAACTTGCCTGGTGGTGGACAACGGGCTAGGGGAGGGGCCCGGGCTGGTCACCAAGCGCGACTTTCTCAAGGCCATGAAGAAGCAGTCGGTGCGCGGCGTGACGGTGGGCCGACTGCAATCGCGCCCCATCCACTCCATCGGCGTTTCGGAGCGCGTGCGGGATGCCGCAAAGCTGATGAACAAGCTGCAGGTCAGGTGCTGTTCGGGTAGGGGGATGCAAGGTGTGGGTGGAGTATGTGGTGAGGGTTTTGTTTTGGGTGGGAGGGGGTACTAAAGGTGGGATGTAATATGTGATGAGGGTGTAAGCATTGGGTGGCGTTACGGTGTGGGTGGAATTTGTGGTGAGGGTTATGTTTTGGGGGAGTGGAAGGTGTGGATGGAATATGTGGCGAGGGTGGTTCTTGGGGAATTGTAATGTTTGGGTGGAATATGTGGCGAGGGTGTATGGATTTGGGAAATGTGTAAGGAAGGTGTAGACAAAACATGTTGTGAGGCGGTTGTTTGAAGGAAGATAGAGGTGTGGATTGAGGATGTTATGAGGGTATTGTTTTGGGGGAATGTAAGGTTTGTAGGGAATATTTGCTGAAGATGGTATTTATTTCTGATGCTTCGGCAGATTCGGCGGCTATTGGTGCACGACCACAACACCATCACGATTGGGACGGATAAGACGCTGGCGTACATAGGTGAGGTGACGGAGGACACGCTGGTGGACCTGAGCGTCTCAAACTCTGAGCACGACAGCATGGACACGCCCACGGGGTCGCACGAGCTGGAGCGGGTGCAGGTGGTCGCCACAGCGGTGGCCTCCGCGCCCGTGGTGACGCGCCCCGTGCCGGTGGCCAACTACGAGGATTGCTGGGAGATAAAGTTTTCGGAGCTCACGCTCATCGCGCGCATTGGGCAGGGCTCATTTGGGGAGGTATGGCAGGGGAAGTGGCGGGGGACGGACGTGGCGATCAAGCGGGTGTGGGGGCTGCACGGTAGCTTTGAGGAGGCGGCGCACGCGGCGACCGAGTTTGAGCGCGAGATTGCGATGCTGTCGCAGTTGCGACATCCCAACGTGGTGCGTGTGGTCATTTTTACCTGTCTGTCTGAATGCCTCCTTACCCGGAGCAAAGTCGAGAGGTGATAGGTGAATTTTGAAATGTGGTCGGTGGATTGCTGTGCCTGACGCTTTGAAGTTTTTTATTTATTTTCAGGTGATGTTTCTGGGCGCATGCCGTGTGCCACCGGACATTGCGTTGGTGATGGAGTATTGTCCGCGCGGCACCCTGCACCGCCTGCTGCACCGCTCCAACGTACCGCTCCCGCTCTCCCTGCGCATAAAGATGGCGACCCACATTGCGCGTGGCATGCTGGCGCTGCACAGCTCCCTGCCACGGATCATCCACCGCGACCTGAAGACCGCCAATCTTCTGGTCAGCGCGTCGTACGAAATCAAGGTCTGCGACTTTGGGCTCAGCCGGACGATGGCCCACGCCGCGGCCAACTGCTCCAACCGCTCGCAGAGCTCCTTCGGGACCGTGGAGTACGCGGCACCCGAGGTCAGGCTCCATCTAGTACTCATCTCGTTAATTTCAATCGTATGTGTTTGTCAGCGCTCGAGTTTCGCCATTATCTACTTTTGTGCGATCTGATGATCTTTTATGTAGTAGGTCAGTTTCTCTGTGCTGCTCAGACAAAAAATGTCATAGTTGACACAGAAATAATTTGTGAAGTAAGTGTGAGGTATAGGAGTGACAAGATTGCCCGAGGTGTTTGTCTGTGATCCATATGTGTGTGTGTGTGAGAGAGGGAGAGAGAGTATATGTTCCTGCGTGCGCGTCTGGAGACACGTGTGTGTGTGTGTGTGTGTGGGGTGAGATGTGGCAGCGTCTTCCCAGGCTATGGTTGACAGCTTGAGAGCGCATTAAGCAATGTCGTGGCATGTTGTAGGTGCTGCGCGGCGAGCCCTACTCTGAGAGGTGTGACGTCTGGTCATTCGGCGTGGTCCTGTGGGAGCTCATCACACGAAAGCGCCCCTACCACGAGGTCACACATTCCGTGTCCATCATTGCGGGCGTTTCCCTCGGCAAGCTGAGCCTACCACCGATTCCAACGGACGTGGCTGATCCTGGTTTGGCTGCTCTGGTTGGTGTCTGCTGCTCTCAGGTGCGTACGCTACTGTCGTCCTACATTCCTACAAAGCATACAAATATATGCACGCATTTGCGCATACACACACGGGCGCACACATAGACACATCACACACACATACATCCGCAAAAAATATCATGTATTAACCTGCTAATATACGGATTTTATCTGATATATGGATAATTTGAGTTTTATGTTTGCTATATTTTTTTCTTTTGCGAGGCTGATACTCCGATTCTGTTTCACCTCCGCAGCACCCGGCTGCCCGGCCATCCTTTGTGGAGATTCTGCAGTATTTGGAGGAAGAGGCTGGGCGTATCAAAAGCAGCAACAGCGGCAGTCAGATCAGCTCGGCCAGCGCGCTGTCCTCACGCATGTCGGGGCTATCCATGGACAACAGCAAAAGAGCGGGCCCGTCCGTACCCGCGGCTGGACGGGGGTCGCTGCCAGGGCAGGAGCGTACGAGTGCAAGCTTGACGGAGGCGGGAGGGATGCGCGGCGGGAGTGCACCTGAAACGGTTGCCAGGCTAGTCAAGGTCTCGGCGGGTGAGGCTGACATACTTTCTGATCGCGGGATCCGACCCCAGGGCCGCTCGGTGGAGGGTAAGGCCAAGTCCACCTTTGAAATGTTCGACGATGGGAAGTCGCCCTTTGAGGCAGAGGAGGAGATAGAGTATCCCTTCGTGGTGCAGAAGAAGAGGGCAGAAGAAGAGGGCGAGTCCCCGTTTGAAGTTGAGGTTGCTGGGAAATCGCCGTTTGAGGCGGATGCAGAGGTTGAGGAGGGGAAGTCTCCGTTTGATATGGACGCAGATGATGTGGAGGGGAAGTCGCCGTTTGGGGAGGAGGCGTATGAGGGGGGCGTGCCGCCGTTAGAGGCTGAGGATGGGGGGAAGTCGCCTTTTGAGGTGGAGGCTGAGGAGGGGTGACTAGGGCGTCATCGATGAATGATATGAAAGCAAGGCGTCAGAATTTTGCTCGCGTGACATCCGATCTTATCCTTTCCCTCCTCCGTCCTCCTCTCTTCCCTTTTCTTCAGTCTTCCTCCTCTTTGATTTTTTTAGATCACTTCTGGATGGCGCCGGTCCTTTGAAAGTACTCCGGGACGCCACCCTTGGGCGGGAGTGATTGCGGATGGGCTATGTTGGCCTGTCTTCACGCGACCCGCCAAAACAACAAGACACTGTCAGACACTAACCAAAGGATAGGAATACGTAGAACTGGCGATCGGTGCACATGCCCCGAACCTTAAACCTCCACCTCCTCCCCGCTCTAGCTGCCCCGCGCCAGTCTTTCAAGCTGGCCAGCTCATCCCCACCAACGTAGCCTCCTGCAACTAGTGGTGTGAGGGGGGAGTCGGTTGGATTGTAATCGCCCGGTCTCGGCTCCTCTCGGCACTATGAGATACTTGCATGCATTGACAGGATGTCTGTGTGAATTAATGTATATATGCGTGTTGCATTTGTGTGAATGTGTGTGTATGTATGGGTGTTGCATATGCGTGAACGTACTGGTACATGCGTATGTGTGTGTGAATGTGTATTAGTAAGTATCTTTGTGTGCGTGTATGTGTCTGTGTATGCAAGAGTGTGTGTATGAATGCATATGTCCGTGTGTGTATGTACGCATGTTTGTGTTTATGTACACGCGTATGCATATCTGTATGTGTGTACTCTCGGAGGCATGTAAAGCCGGGATTTGCCATTTTCTTTCCAAACTCTATTTGGCAGACTCACAGGTGGTCCCACGACCGGAGGGAGTTCCTCAAAGGTATCCAAGTTGGAAGGGAGTTTCTCTAAGTTGGATTGAATACATGTGGGGTAATGTGTCGAGTAGATTACAAAAACGATCGGACTTGTCCCCACGCAATTTTGAGGTGGCTATACAGCACGAGTGGGAAACAATTCCTTACTATGCCCATTGCGCCGTGTTCAACTCCATCCCCAACAAACGGCTTCGGGAGTGCATAGCAATCTTTGAAGGAACAACCCACTATAAGGGTAAAAGTAGGGTTTTGGATAGGTTGGTATGCAAAACAACGCAATCTTGATAGCACGAGTTATATTCTACACTTGTCAATATTCCCGTGCAGCGGCGGGAGACCGCAAAGCCTGGCGAAACTTAACGGGAACTTGTCAAATCTTGCTTCTAGCAGCCGAGACCGCCAACCGCGCGAGCGCATTGTCTTTTCCACTTGCCGACCTTAATGCTCACGTCCGCAACCATTTTTCCGTAGTATGCCACCTCCCGGTGTACTCGCAAGGCGTTGCCGCCTCGTCAAACAACTTGGCATCGCTCGTCAGGCTGCGTAGGAGTGTAAAGCAACCGTGACGGTTGTCTAGAAGCGGTGGCGGCCCGCTAAGGCTACCGGGAGAGTGGAGGACTTGCCTAAGGCGGGTGTAAAGCGCGGTGACCATTGCCCCCAGCTTCCCAAAATGCCGCTGAAGAGGCTAGGAATGAGTGTGAGTGCTTAGACGGTCCGCGGGTACCTTGACATGTGCTTAGCGCGCCAAATGAAGCCGAGGAAACGTCTTACACTATCCGTCAAGCACATGCGCGCACGGCTGTGCATGGCCAAACAATGGGTACGGAGGTATGGCACAACGTGGCTGTGACAGACAACCGGTACTTTTGGTTGCCCATTGAGTGGCCCGGGAACAAGAAGTGTGTGCTTATCGAGCATGAACAGCCAACCAAGGCGTCAAAGCAAGGGTGTATCAAAGTACACGCGTGTGGTGGTGTTAGCAAGTATGGTAGGAGACAATTAATTTTGACCATGGGGAGCACCGGCATTATTAAGGCAAAGAGCACGGGCGTAAATGGCGAGGAGTATCTGTGTTGTAAGTAGTACCTTCTGTTTATTAGTTGCATTTAGCTATTGTAAGCTATTCTATATATGATTACTACATATCTAGATCGGACATACCGATAACCAATTTGATTCGGCACAGAGTTGTCGCTAGGCTAGAGCTCTAACACATCGGTTGTCACGACACCACACCTCGGGATGGTTGTCTCTCTGACTATCCCTCTGCGTGACCGTGACGATAGCTATGTGTGCGTTAGTTATCTTCCATGCCGATTGTGTGTGCACGGTTCAGCCGGTTATGGGCCCACGCCTGCCGTCACTCACGCTCGACTACCTAGTTTGGCGAGCTGCGATCGCCACCTCTCCCGCAGAAGGCAAATTTATATAGACATTAGTACTTTCACCTTGTAGTCGGCGGTATCGCCTATATAAACAACGCTTTAAAACCCACCCTCCACCCCACCTAAGTCACCTACACGAGGACGCCAGACAGCCACCCACACAGACGCACTCGTCGTGTGT
Organism: Tetraselmis chui; assembly: GCA_026401115.1. NCBI lineage: Eukaryota > Viridiplantae > Chlorophyta > Chlorodendrophyceae > Chlorodendrales > Chlorodendraceae > Tetraselmis > Tetraselmis chui. Next base: position 61,320 of record JAPMLY010002010.1, read on the forward strand.
GGACAGGGTGCACACATGTCCAAGTTGGAGACCGTGGGGGGCGGGGCACTATCGGGTGAATACGCATACATTAAGGCTAGGGATCAAGTGAATTTTGTCGATGTTGATGGTAATGATATTTTGCAACGTCGATGTTGATGGTATTGATACCTTGGATTGTCGATGTTGATGGTGTTGATAGTTTGGGATGTTGACATCGATGGCAATTTAAGCCGATATAATCGCCGATGTATCGATATTTGGGACGATATATCGATACATCGGGCTTAAATAATCAATATTTTACAATTGTTTTAATAATTGATGGCATTGATGCTAGCACTACTGCCATCGTGTCGATGTCGATGTCACAACCTATCACATCGATGGCACTATCACAAGGTGATGATGATACTATCGACGATGCATCGATGGCTGATCCCTAGCCATCGCATACATAGGGTGCACGACAAACTTAGCTTAATATATATATATTATATTCATGGAATCGTCCTATAATTGTCCTATAATTGTCCTATAATTGTCATTTGTTTTTGTCATATGTCCAAAAGTGTCATTTTGTAATCACGCGTGGCTCTTAACAGCTGCCGCCATGTGGTAAGAGTCACGCGTGTTGATGATTACGAGACTTTTCTGTCATTTTCGCGAAATATATTTCATTTCTTACAATTTCAAAAGTGACAAACCCCAGCTGATAACCCAGCTGAACCCTGTCACTAAACCCTTCATAAAATTTAGGTCAAAAAAATTTAGTTGTGCGTTAGTTATCTTCCATGCCGATTGTGTGTGCACGGTTCAGCCGGTTGTGGGCCCACGCCTGCCGTCACTCACGCTCGACTACCTAGTTTGGCGAGCTTCGATCGCCACCTCTCCCGCAGAAGGCAAATTTATATAGACATTAGTACTTTCACCTTGTAGTCGGCGGTATCGCCTATATAAACAACGCTTTAAAACCCACCCTCCACCCCACCTAAGTCACCTACACGAGGACGCCAGACAGCCACCCACACAGACGCACTCGTCGTGTGTGGACTGGGTGCACACATGTCCAAGTTGGAGACCGTGGGGGGCGGGGCACTATCGGGTGAATACGCATACATTAAGGCTAGGGATCAAGTGAATTTTGTCGATGTTGATGGTAATGATATTTTGCAACGTCGATGTTGATGGTATTGATACCTTGGATTGTCGATGTTGATGGTGTTGATAGTTTGGGATGTTGACATCGATGGCAATTCAAGCCGATATAATCGCCGATGTATCGATATTTGGGACGATATATCGATACATCGGGCTTAAATAATCAATATTTTACAATTGTTTTAATAATTGATGGCATTGATGCACGCACTACTGCCATCGTGTCGATGTCGATGTCACAACCTATCACATCGATGGCACTATCACAAGGTGATGATGATACTATCAACGATGCATCGATGGCTGATCCCTAGCCATAGCATACATAGGGTGCACGACAAACTTAGCTTAATATATATATTATATAAGCTTAATATAAACATTATATGTATTTATGGAATTGTCCTATAATTGTCCTATAATTGTCCTATAATTGTCATTTGTTTTTGTCATATGTCCAAAAGTGTCATTTTGTAATCACGCGTGACTCTTAGCAGCTGCCGCCATGTGGTAAGAGTCACGCGTGTTGATGATTACGAGACTTTTCTGTCATTTTCGCGAAATATATTTCATTTCTTACAATTTCAAAAGTGACAAACCCCAGCTGATAACCCAGCTGAACCCTGTCACTAAACCCTTCATAAAATTTAGGTCAAAAAAATTTAGTTGTGCGTTAGTTATCTTCCATGCCGATTGTGTGTGCACGGTTCAGCCGGTTATGGGCCCACGCCTGCCGTCACTCACGCTCGACTACCTAGTTTGGCGAGCTGCGATCGCCACCTCTCCCGCAGAAGGCAAATTTATATAGACATTAGTACTTTCACCTTGTAGTCGGCGGTATCGCCTATATAAACAACGCTTAAAACCCACCCTCCACCCCACCTAAGTCACCTACACGAGGACGCCAGACAGCCACCCACACAGACGCACTCGTCGTGTGTGGACTGGGTGCACACATGTCCAAGTTGGAGACCGTGGGGGGCGGGGCACTATCGGGTGAATACGCATACATTAAGGCTAGGGATCAAGTGAATTTTGTCGATGTTGATGGTAATGATATTTTGCAACGTCGATGTTGATGGTATTGATACCTTGGATTGTCGATGTTGATGGTGTTGATAGTTTGGGATGTTGACATCGATGGCAATTTAAGCCGATATAATCGCCGATGTATCGATATTTGGGACGATATATCGATACATCGGGCTTAAATAATCAATATTTTACAATTGCTTTAATAATTGATGGCATTGATGCTAGCACTACTGCCATCGTGTCGATGTCGATGTCACAGCCTATTACATCGATGGCACTATCACAAGGTGATGATGATACTATCGACGATGCATCGATGGCTGATCCCTAGCCATAGCATACATAGGGTGCACGACAACCTTAGCTTAATATATATATTATATAAGCTTAATATAAACATTATATATATTTATGGAATTGTCCTATGATTGTCCTATAATTGTCATTTGTTTTTGTCATATGTCCAAAAGTGTCATTTTGTAATCACGCGTGACTCTTAGCAGCTGCCGCCATGTGGTAAGAGTCACGCGTGTTGATGATTACGAGACTTTTCTGTCATTTTCGCGAAATATATTTCATTTCTTACAATTTCAAAAGTGACAAACCCCAGCTGATAACCCAGCTGAACCCTGTCACTAAACCCTTCATAAAATTTAGGTCAAAAAATTTTAGTTGTGCGTTAGTTATCTTCCATGCCGATTGTGTGTGCACGGTTCAGCCGGTTATGGGCCCACGCCTGCCGTCACTCACGCTCGACTACCTAGTTTGGCGAGCTTCGATCGCCACCTCTCCCGCAGAAGGCAAATTTATATAGACATTAGTACTTTCACCTTGTAGTCGGCGGTATCGCCTATATAAACAACGCTTTAAAACCCACCCTCCACCCCACCTAAGTCACCTACACGAGGACGCCAGACAACCACCCACACAGACGCACTCGTCGTGTGTGGACTGGGTGCACACATGTCCAAGTTGGAGACCGTGGGGGGCGGGGCACTATCGGGTGAATACGCATACATTAAGGCTAGGGATCAAGTGAATTTTGTCGATGTTGATGGTAATGATATTTTGCAACGTCGATGTTGATGGTATTGATACCTTGGATTGTCGATGTTGATGGTGTTGATAGTTTGGGATGTTGACATCGATGGCAATTTAAGCCGGTATAATCGCCGATGTATCGATATTTGGGACGATATATCGATACATCGGGCTTAAATAATCAATATTTTACAATTGCTTTAATAGTTGATGGCATTGATGCTAGCACTACTGCCATCGTGTCGATGTCGATGTCACAACCTATCACATCGATGGCACTATCACAAGGTGATGATGATACTATCGACGATGCATCGATGGCTGATCCCTAGCCATCGCATACATAGGGTGCACGACAACCTTAGCTTAATATATATATATTATATAAGCTTAATATAAACATTATATATATTTATGGAATTGTCCTATAATTGTCCTATAATTGTCATTTGTTTTTGTCATATGTCCAAAAGTGTCATTTTGTAATCACGCGTGACTCTTAGCAGCTGCCGCCATGTGGTAAGAGTCACGCGTGTTGATGATTACGAGACTTTTCTGTCATTTTCGCGAAATATATTTCATTTCTTACAATTTCAAAAGTGACAAACCCCAGCTGATAACCCAGCTGAACCCTGTCACTAAACCCTTCATAAAATTTAGGTCAAAAAATTTTAGTTGTGCGTTAGTTATCTTCTATGCCGATTGTGTTTGCACGGTTCAGCCGGTTATGGGCCCACGCCTGCCGTCACTCACGCTCGACTACCTAGTTTGGCGAGCTTCGATCGCCACCTCTCCCGCAGAAGGCAAATTTATATAGACATTAGTACTTTCACCTTGTAGTCGGCGGTATCGCCTATATAAACAACGCTTTAAAACCCACCCTCCACCCCACCTAAGTCACCTACACGAGGACGCCAGACAGCCACCCACAAAGACGCACTCGTCGTGTGTGGACTGGGTGCACACATGTCCAAGTTGGAGACCGTGGGGGGCGGGGCACTATCGGGTGAATACGCATACATTAAGGCTAGGGATCAAGTGAATTTTGTCGATGTTGATGGTAATGATATTTTGCAACGTCGACGTTGATGGTATTGATACCTTGGATTGTCGATGTTGATGGTGTTGATAGTTTGGGATGTTGACATCGATGGCAATTTAAGCCGATATAATCGCCGATGTATCGATATTTGGGACGATATATCGATACATCGGGCTTAAATAATCAATATTTTACAATTGCTTTAATAATTGATGGCATTGATGCTAGCACTACTGCCATCGTGTCGATGTCGATGTCACAACCTATCACATCGATGGCACTATCACAAGGTGATGATGATACTATCGACGATGCATCGATGGCTGATCCCTAGCCATCGCATACATAGGGTGCACGACAACCTTAGCTTAATATATATATTATATAAGCTTAATATAAACATTATATATATTTATGGAATTGTCCTATAATTGTCCTATAATTGTCATTTGTTTTTGTCATATGTCCAAAAGTGTCATTTTGTAATCACGCGTGACTCTTAGCAGCTGCCGCCATGTGGTAAGAGTCACGCGTGTTGATGATTACGAGACTTTTCTGTCATTTTCGCGAAATATATTTCATTTCTTACAATTTCAAAAGTGACAAACCCCAGCTGATAACCCAGCTGAACCTTGTCACTAAACCCTTCATAAAATTTAGGTCAAAAAAATTTAGTTGTGCGTTAGTTATCTTCCATGCCGATTGTGTGTGCACGGTTCAGCCGGTTATGGGCCCACGCCTGCCGTCACTCACGCTCGACTACCTAGTTTGGCGAGCTTCGATCGCCACCTCTCCCGCAGAAGGCAAATTTATATAGACATTAGTACTTTCACCTTGTAGTCGGCGGTATCGCCTATATAAACAACGCTTTAAAACCCACCCTCCACCCCACCTAAGTCACCTACACGAGGACGCCAGACAGCCACCCACACAGACGCACTCGTCGTGTGTGGACTGGGTGCACACATGTCCAAGTTGGAGACCGTGGGGGGCGGGGCACTATCGGGTGAATACGCATACATTAAGGCTAGGGATCAAGTGAATTTTGTCGATGTTGATGGTAATGATATTTTGCAACGTCGATGTTGATGGTATTGATACCTTGGATTGTCGATGTTGATGGTGTTGATAGTTTGGGATGTTGACATCGATGGCAATTTAAGCCGATATAATCGCCGATGTATCGATATTTGGGACGATATATCGATACATCGGGCTTAGATAATCAATATTTTACAATTGTTTTAATAATTGATGGCATTGATGCTAGCACTACTGCCATCGTGTCGATGTCGATGTCACAACCTATCACATCGATGGCACTATCACAAGGTGATGATGATACTATCGACGATGCATCGATGGCTGATCCCTAGCCATCGCATACATAGCGTGCACGACAACCTTAGCTTAATATATATATTATATTCATGGAATCGTCCTATAATTGTCCTATAATTGTCCTATAATTGTCATTTGTTTTTGTCATATGTCCAAAAGTGTCATTTTGTAATCACGCGTGACTCTTAGCAGCTGCCGCCATGTGGTAAGAGTCACGCCTGTTGATGATTACGAGACTTTTCTGTCATTTTCGCGAAATATATTTCATTTCTTACAATTTCAAAAGTGACAAACCCCAGCTGATAACCCAGCTGAACCCTGTCACTTAACCCTTCATAAAATTTAGGTCAAAAAATTTTAGTTGTGCGTTAGTTATCTTCCATGCCGATTGTGTGTGCACGGTTCAGCCGGTTATGGGCCCACGCCTGCCGTCACTCACGCTCGACTACCTAGTTTGGCGAGCTGCGATCGCCACCTCTCCCGCAGAAGGCAAATTTATATAGACATTAGTACTTTCACCTTGTAGTCGGCGGTATCGCCTATATAAACAACGCTTAAAACCCACCCTCCACCCCACCTAAGTCACCTACACGAGGACGCCAGACAGCCACCCACACAGACGCACTCGTCGTGTGTGGACTGGGTGCACACATGTCCAAGTTGGAGACCGTGGGGGGCGGGGCACTATCGGGTGAATACGCATACATTAAGGCTAGGGATCAAGTGAATTTTGTCGATGTTGATGGTAATGATATTTTGCAACGTCGATGTTGATGGTATTGATACCTTGGATTGTCGATGTTGATGGTGTTGATAGTTTGGGATGTTGACATCGATGGCAATTTAAGCCGATATAATCGCCGATGTATCGATATTTGGGACGATATATCGATACATCGGGCTTAAATAATCAATATTTTACAATTGCTTTAATAATTGATGGCATTGATGCTAGCACTACTGCCATCGTGTCGATGTCGATGTCACAGCCTATTACATCGATGGCACTATCACAAGGTGATGATGATACTATCGACGATGCATCGATGGCTGATCCCTAGCCATCGCATACATAGGGTGCACGACAACCTTAGCTTAATATATATATTATATTCATGGAATCGTCCTATAATTGTCCTATAATTGTCCTATAATTGTCATTTGTTTTTGTCATATGTCCAAAAGTGTCATTTTGTAATCACGCGTGACTCTTAGCAGCTGCCGCCATGTGGTAAGAGTCACGCCTGTTGATGATTACGAGACTTTTCTGTCATTTTCGCGAAATATATTTCATTTCTTACAATTTCAAAAGTGACAAACCCCAGCTGATAACCCAGCTGAACCCTGTCACTAAACCCTTCATAAAATTTAGGTCAAAAAAAATTAGTTGTGCGTTAGTTATCTTCCATGCCGATTGTGTGTGCACGGTTCAGCCGGTTATGGGCCCACGCCTGCCGTCACTCACGCTCGACTACCTAGTTTGGCGAGCTTCGATCGCCACCTCTCCCGCAGAAGGCAAATTTATATAGACATTAGTACTTTCACCTTGTAGTCGGCGGTATCGCCTATATAAACAACGCTTTAAAACCCACCCTCCACCCCACCTAAGTCACCTACACGAGGACGCCAGACAGCCACCCACACAGACGCACTCGTCGTGTGTGGACTGGGTGCACACATGTCCAAGTTGGAGACCGTGGGGGGCGGGGCACTATCGGGTGAATACGCATACATTAAGGCTAGGGATCAAGTGAATTTTGTCGATGTTGATGGTAATGATATTTTGCAACGTCGATGTTGATGGTATTGATACCTTGGATTGTCGATGTTGATGGTGTTGATAGTTTGGGATGTTGACATCGATGGCAATTTAAGCCGATATAATCGCCGATGTATCGATATTTGGGACGATATATCGATACATCGGGCTTAGATAATCAATATTTTACAATTGTTTTAATAATTGATGGCATTGATGCTAGCACTACTGCCATCGTGTCGATGTCGATGTCACAACCTATCACATCGATGGCACTATCACAAGGTGATGATGATACTATCGACGATGCATCGATGGCTGATCCCTAGCCATAGCATACATAGCGTGCACGACAACCTTAGCTTAATATATATATTATATTCATGGAATCGTCCTATAATTGTCCTATAATTGTCCTATAATTGTCATTTGTTTTTGTCATATGTCCAAAAGTGTCATTTTGTAATCACGCGTGACTCTTAGCAGCTGCCGCCATGTGGTAAGAGTCACGCCTGTTGATGATTACGAGACTTTTCTGTCATTTTCGCGAAATATATTTCATTTCTTACAATTTCAAAAGTGACAAACCCCAGCTGATAACCCAGCTGAACCCTGTCACTAAACCCTTCATAAAATTTAGGTCAAAAAAATTTAGTTGTGCGTTAGTTATCTTCCATGCCGATTGTGTGTGCACGGTTCAGCCGGTTATGGGCCCACGCCTGCCGTCACTCACGCTCGACTACCTAGTTTGGCGAGCTTCGATCGCCACCTCTCCCGCAGAAGGCAAATTTATATAGACATTAGTACTTTCACCTTGTAGTCGGCGGTATCGCCTATATAAACAACGCTTTAAAACCCACCCTCCACCCCACCTAAGTCACCTACACGAGGACGCCAGACAGCCACCCACAAAGACGCACTCGTCGTGTGTGGACTGGGTGCACACATGTCCAAGTTGGAGACCGTGGGGGGCGGGGCACTATCGGGTGAATACGCATACATTAAGTCTAGGGATCAAGTGAATTTTGTCGATGTTGATGGTAATGATATTTTGCAACGTCGATGTTGATGGTATTGATACCTTGGATTGTCGATGTTGATGGTGTTGATAGTTTGGGATGTTGACATCGATGGCAATTTAAGCCGATATAATCGCCGATGTATCGATATTTGGGACGATATATCGATACATCGGGCTTAGATAATCAATATTTTACAATTGTTTTAATAATTGATGACATTGATGCTAGCACTACTGCCATCGTGTCGATGTCGATGTCACAACCTATCACATCGATGGCACTATCACAAGGTGATGATGATACTATCGACGATGCATCGATGGCTGATCTCTAGCCATAGCATACATAGGGTGCACGACAACCTTAGCTTCATATATATATTATATAAGCTTAATATAAACATTATATATATTTATGGAATTGTCCTATAATTGTCCTATAATTGTCCTATAATTGTCATTTGTTTTTGTCATATGTCCAAAAGTGTCATTTTGTAATCACGCGTGACTCTTAGCAGCTGCCGCCATGTGGTAAGAGTCACGCGTGTTGATGATTACGAGACTTTTCTGTCATTTTCGCGAAATATATTTCATTTCTTACAATTTCAAAAGTGACAAACCCCAGCTGATAACCCAGCTGAACCCTGTCACTAAACCCTTCATAAAATTTAGGTCAAAAAAATTTAGTTGTGCGTTAGTTATCTTCCATGCCGATTGTGTGTGCACGGTTCAACCGGTTATGGGCCCACGCCTGCCGTCACTCACGCTCGACTACCTAGTTTGGCGAGCTTCGATCGCCACCTCTCCCGCAGAAGGCAAATTTATATAGACATTAGTACTTTCACCTTGTAGTCGGCGGTATCGCCTATATAAACAACGCTTTAAAACCCACCCTCCACCCCACCTAAGTCACCTACACGAGGACGCCAGACAGCCACCCACAAAGACGCACTCGTCGTGTGTGGACTGGGTGCACACATGTCCAAGTTGGAGACCGTGGGGGGCGGGGCACTATCGGGTGAATACGCATACATTAAGGCTAGGGATCAAGTGAATTTTGTCGATGTTGATGGTAATGATATTTTGCAACGTCGACGTTGATGGTATTGATACCTTGGATTGTCGATGTTGATGGTGTTAATAGTTTGGGATGTTGACATCGATGGCAATTTAAGCCGATATAATCGCCAATGTATCGATATTTGGGACGATATATCGATACATCGGGCTTAAATAATCAATATTTTACAATTGCTTTAATAATTGATGGCATTGATGCTAGCACTACTGCCATCGTGTCGATGTCGATGTCACAACCTATCACATCGATGGCACTATCACAAGGTGATGATGATACTATCGACGATGCATCGATGGCTGATCCCTAGCCATCGCATACATAGGGTGCACGACAACCTTAGCTTAATATATATATTATATAAGCTTAATATAAACATTATATATATTTATGGAATTGTCCTATAATTGTCCTATAATTGTCATTTGTTTTTGTCATATGTCCAAAAGTGTCATTTTGTAATCACGCGTGACTCTTAGCAGCTGCCGCCATGTGGTAAGAGTCACGCGTGTTGATTATTACGAGACTTTTCTGTCATTTTCGCGAAATATATTTCATTTCTTACAATTTCAAAAGTGACAAACCCCAGCTGATAACCCAGCTGAACCTTGTCACTAAACCCTTCATAAAATTTAGGTCAAAAAAATTTAGTTGTGCGTTAGTTATCTTCCATGCCGATTGTGTGTGCACGGTTCAGCCGGTTATGGGCCCACGCCTGCCGTCACTCACGCTCGACTACCTAGTTTGGCGAGCTTCGATCGCCACCTCTCCCGCAGAAGGCAAATTTATATAGACATTAGTACTTTCACCTTGTAGTCGGCGGTATCGCCTATATAAACAACGCTTTAAAACCCACCCTCCACCCCACCTAAGTCACCTACACGAGGACGCCAGACAGCCACCCACACAGACGCACTCGTCGTGTGTGGACTGGGTGCACACATGTCCAAGTTGGAGACCGTGGGGGGCGGGGCACTATCGGGTGAATACGCATACATTAAGGCTAGGGATCAAGTGAATTTTGTCGATGTTGATGGTAATGATATTTTGCAACGTCGATGTTGATGGTATTGATACCTTGGATTGTCGATGTTGATGGTGTTGATAGTTTCGGATGTTGACATCGATGGCAATTTAAGCCGATATAATCGCCGATGTATCGATATTTGGGACGATATATCGATACATCGGGCTTAAATAATCAATATTTTACAATTGTTTTAATAATTGATGGCATTGATGCTAGCACTACTGCCATCGTGTCGATGTCGATGTCACAACCTATCACATCGATGGCACTATCACAAGGTGATGATGATACTATCGACGATGCATCGATGGCTGATCCCTAGCCATCGCATACATAGGGTGCACGACAACCTTAGCTTAATATATATATTATATAAGCTTAATATTAACATTATATATATTTATGGAATTGTCCTAAAATTGTCCTATAATTGTCCTATAATTGTCATTTGTTTTTGTCATATGTCCAAAAGTGTCATTTTGTAATCACGCGTGACTCTTAGCAGCTGCCGCCATGTGGTAAGAGTCACGCGTGTTGATTACGAGACTTTTCTGTCATTTTCGCGAAATATATTTCATTTCTTACAATTTCAAAAGTGACAAACCCCAGCTGATAACCCAGCTGAACCCTGTCACTAAACCCTTCATAAAATTTAGGTCAAAAAAATTTAGTTGTGCGTTAGTTATCTTCCATGCCGATTGTGTGTGCACGGTTCAGCCGGTTATGGGCCCACGCCTGCCGTCACTCACGCTCGACTACCTAGTTTGGCGAGCTGCGATCGCCACCTCTCCCGCAGAAGGCAAATTTATATAGACATTAGTACTTTCACCTTGTAGTCGGCGGTATCGCCTATATAAACAACGCTTAAAACCCACCCTCCACCCCACCTAAGTCACCTACACGAGGACGCCAGACAGCCACCCACACAGACGCACTCGTCGTGTGTGGACTGGGTGCACACATGTCCAAGTTGGAGACCGTGGGGGGCGGGGCACTATCGGGTGAATACGCATTCATTAAGGCTAGGGATCAAGTGAATTTTGTCGATGTTGATGGTAATGATATTTTGCAACGTCGATGTTGATGGTATTGATACCTTGGATTGTCGATGTTGATGGTGTTGATAGTTTGGGATGTTGACATCGATGGCAATTTAAGCCGATATAATCGCCGATGTATCGATATTTTGGGACGATATATCGATACATCGGGCTTAAATAATCAATATTTTACAATTGTTTTAATAATTGATGGCATTGATGCTAGCACTACTGCCATCGTGTCGATGTCGATGTCACAACCTATCACATCGATGGCACTATCACAAGGTGATGATGATACTATCGACGATGCATCGATGGCTGATCCCTAGCCATAGCATACATAGGGTGCACGACAAACTTAGCTTAATATACATATTATATAAGCTTAATATAAACATTATATATATTTATGGAATTGTCCTATAATTGTCCTATAATTGTCCTATAATTGTCATTTGTTTTTGTCATATGTCCAAAAGTGTCATTTTGTAATCACGCGTGACTCTTAGCAGCTGCC